>JAODAL010002345.1:0-198745 GCA_025379985.1 Phyllomedusa bahiana
AAATAAAAAAATTTTGGGTTTTTTAAATGTGATCTGTGTGCTGTTCAAGGGTATATCTATAAAAGATTTTGCTTCGAAATTGGTTTTTTTCAAATTTTTAATAATAAAGATCTTTGCTTTGAATTGACATATTTCGCTCTGCAGTATCTAGCTTTTTAAAATGGCATTGTACAAATTAAAGAAAGCATATGTATAGGAGATCATAAAGCATTGATTCTGGTGTTTGAATTATTTATTCTGTTACACAGTCCCATCAAATTTAAATTTCCTTCCAGGGGAGGGGAGGATTTAGGGGTCGCCCTATATATATCAGACGCATGGCTTTTCCCTGTGCTATGGCCTGTGTGTGTTTTTTATTGTGGGATAGGCATTGTTCCCATAAGAGCCAAACTAATTTTGGGGGGGAAGTCCCCTCCCTTTGGGTTTTTGGGGGGTTAAATTATTCTTTTTCTTCCTGTCTGGTTATTTTGCCTGGGGGCCTATAGATATTTTCAGAAAGGGTTGACCCCCAGGGGTTTTTAAGGGGACAGCCCAACTGATGGGGCTGCCCTTGTAAAGGGTCGATGCCCCCCACGATTTATGGGGGAACAGGAAAAAGGAATTTTTAGGGGGGGATTAAATTTTCTTTTATGTTTTCCCCTTCACTTTTCTGTTTGTCCTATGTTGATGACAACAGTCCCCTGAGTAAACAATCTTTTATGCTCTCTTGCATAGTGGGGTATTTTGACCCAAAGACAGGTGTTTTGATGTATTTCGGGTATAAAGTCGTGGTTATGGGTAAAGGGAATATTTTTTAAATGTTTGAAATAAAATTTTAAACGTTTTTTTGGGGGAAATTTTTTTTCTGGGGCTAAAATTTTGTACCAGGCCATACCCCCAAAATTTTCTGAAATTTTTCCCCAGTACAATGTTTACATGTAAAAAAAAAAAACCTACATTTTTCAGGGTCACGCTCACCCAAGACCAATGAAAAACCCAAAGGGCTATATGTTTTAAGCTCGCCGGGTGGGGGGCGCGTTTTTCCCGGGCTATTTTTCCCCCGGGCGAAACTGCGGCTGATTTTTTGTGGGGGCCGGGGCGCCTAAAACATCCAAAAAAAAGGGGCCGCCGCACCTCGCCAGAGTGTTGGGCGCAGTCCCGGGATTTTTGGGGCCAGTGCGGCGCTGCGCCTGAGATTCGGGGGCCGGAGGTAGTGCGTCATCCATGGGGGGGAAAAATCCACCGCCCTCGCCCGTGGTTTGGCGCAGGGCGGGGGGCTGAGGGCCCGAGCGGGCGCTGCGCCAAAGATTCGCCGTCCGAGGGGGTGGGACTCATACATTCGGGAAAAGTTTCCCTTTTCCTCGCCATGTGTGGGCGCAGTGGGGGGACTTTAGGGCCCCCATTCGGGACTCACCAAAAACTGTTTTCCGTGCGAGACAGGGTGGGGAAAAAACGAGAAATCATTCCAAAATTCGGGGCGGAGTTGAATCAAAAATTTGCCTTTATAAAGGGGTTAAAAATTCTCAGAAAAAAAGCTGAAACCTAAAAAATAAAAAATACATTTAAAAAAAATCACTTTCCCAAAATCCTAAAACAAGAAATTTAAAATATTGGAAAATTTCCGGGGAAAAATAAATAATTCAAATTCTGAAAAGCTATTCTGATTGGTCGGGATAAACCCCCCAATCAGAATGGAGCGACAGGAACCATTAAAAAACCCATGGAGAACTATTTACCAATCAGATCAAAAGGCTTGGGCATTCAAAAATAAAAATTTAAAAAAGCAGAATAAGCTGGGTTGGTTTTTAGCAGCCCGGGGCTTGGCTAGCTCAGCCAATCAGAATAGGAGCAACAAAGACCCCCTTTTAAAACCAAAGAGAACTATTGAAACCAAAACAGAATTTAAAGGCGGGACGTTCAAAATAAAAGTAAAAAAGCAGAAAAAGAGCGGGGTTGGTTTTAGCTAGGGGGGCTTTGGGTTCCCAGCCCCAACGAAACGGGGAGCTACCTTTTTTCCCATTGTAGTCTATTTGGGGAGAAACGGCGCCATCAATTTTCGCTCTCAGCGCCGGGGGCCGGGATGAAGTATGACTAAAAAATTTTTTTTATTAATTTTTAAAATAAATTTTCTGAAAAAAAAGCTTTAAACCTTTTATAAACATACATTAAAAAAAAACCCCCAACAACGGTTTTTTCGCCGAGACCGGCGCAACATAAGGAAAATTTCAATTTTGAGAGAATTGCCGGGAAAAAACATAATTCAAATTGTTTAAGGGGCCCTTTTCATTTTTTGCATTAAAACCCCCAATCAGAAAAGGAGCGACAGTGGGCCCATTAAAACCTATGGGGGAAAATATTGACCAATCAAAATAGGAGCCAAAAAAAGAACCCAAAAATATCCTAAGGAAAGTTTTGACCCAATCAAAATCCAAGGCGGGACAGTTCAAAATACAGAAAAATACAGGGAAAAAAGCTGATTTTTGGGTGACTAGGGGGGGCTTGGCTATCCCAGGGCCCAAACAAAGCGCGAGCTACTTCTCCCATTGTAGTCTATGGAGAGAGCGGCGCACTGAAAACTTTGGGGCTCAGCGCCGGGGGCGGCATGAAATTAAATTTAAAAAAAAAATCATTTTGAATAAGTTAAATTAAAATTGGTTTTAAGCTCTTCTTGATTGGGGGGTTTAGGGCCCACCAAAAAGAATAGGGCGAAAAGTGGCCCATTATTAAACCTTTTGGAGGAAAATTTAAACCCAAACATAATTTCCCAAGGGGGGAAAAGTTTTAAAAAAACGAAAAAAAAGGCCCGAAACAGCTGATTGGTTAAATTTTAATAAAATCATGTTTTTTTTCTTTTTTTTCCTTATCCAAGGAAACAATAGTATGGGTGGGAACGAAAATAAAGAAAAAAACGGGGTTTTTTTTGAATTAATTTTTTTTTTTTTTTTTTACCCCCCCCATATTATTATTCATTTTATATACACATTTGGTACAACTTTTTGTACCTAAACATTTGATTTTGGCCAGTTACAGTTTTTTTTCAAATTGCATTAGAAAAAACCCCTTGGAAACGCGCTCGCTCTCCCCTTTGGGGGTTTCCCAAAAAACGGCCCTCTTTTTTAACCCAAACCAATCACAGAGCTTTGCTCGGGGAATTTTTTTTCCCCCCTAGAACCCCTATAGAAAGGAGCTCACCTCTTTTATTGGGAAAACTGGGCCCCAGTCCCCGCTAGCTCAACCCAAAAAACTCGTTTTTGCCTTTTTTTCTGTATTTTTTAACTGTCCCCTTTGGAAAAATGATTGGTCAATTTTTTTTTCCTTATGGATATAATGGGTCCCTGTCCCCTATTCTGAAATTTGGGCAATTCTCCCCATAAAATTTTAATGGGCCACGTTCCCCCCTATTCTGGATTTGGCCCGGTTTTTGCCCAACCCCAAACAGAAGAGCTTAAGCAATTTTAATTACGGGATTTCCCCCCCAATTATTTTTTATTGAAATTCCCTAAAGTAGCTCGGGCCCCGGGGGCCCCAAAAAAAAATTTTTTTCCCGGGGTTTTTAAATGATTTATTTTTTCAGAAAAATTTTAGCTCTTTATAGATAATGGGTTTTTCACTTAATCAAAAAGATTTTTTTTTTATAAAACTTCATGCCCCACGGGGCTGAGTCCGGGAAAAAAGTGGGGCCCCTCTCCCCCATAGACCAAAAATTTGGGAAAAAGTACTCCCCGCTTTTATTGGCTGGGATAAGGGCCCAACCCCCCCGCTAGCCCCAGCCAATCACTCTTTTCTGTATTTTTTACTGTTAAAATTTTTAAAAGTTCCCCCCCTTTGATTTTTATTGGGCCAAAATTCTCCCCCTAGGTTAATTGGGGCACTGTCCCCTCCTATTCTTTATTGGTCAATACTCCTCCATAGGAAAATAAAGGGGGCCCTTTTTCGCTCCTATTCGATTGGCGGGGTTTTTGGCCCAACCAAAAGAGAAAGCGCTTCAACAATTTAAATTTTCTGTATTTGCCCCGGGAATTCTCTCTATTTTCAATTCCCTAGTAAACCCGGGCTCGGGGACAAACGCTTGTTAATTTGGGATTTTTAAGGGGGGCTTTATTTTTAACCCCTTCAGGGCCCGGGGTTTTTTTTTTTTTTTTGACACATTTGTTTTTCCCTTCCCCGCCTTCTGAAAGGCCCCAAAATTTTTTTTTTTTTTCCACCCCACAAAAACACATGAGGGCTTTTATTTTGCGGGGCCCAAAAATTTTCTTTCTAATGGTGTTTTTTTCACTATCTATAGAATATACTGAAAAGAAAAAAATTCCAAGTGGGACAAATTTTTGAAAAAAAACGTATTTTCGCCATGTTTTGGGGGATTTGCTTTTATGCCGTTTAAACTCGGTTTAAAAATAATGGGGTTAAAACTGAAATTTTACAGGGTTTTTTATGCATCCGGGAATACCAAACATGTAGGGTTTCCGTTATGTTTTGGTACCATAAAAAAAATTCCAAACTTTTTCTATTTTTGAAATTTGCGCCACGGCGCCATTTTGCGCCAATAACTTTTTGTACTGACCCCCTACAGACGTCAGTGGGGGGGCTTTTTTTGGGGGCGAATGTACTTTTATCGCTAGCACTTTGAATGCATGTAAATTTTTTTGATCATTTTTTTTCCTTTTTTGAGCGCGTAAAATTCCCAAAAAAACAAATTTTGGCTTTTGAAATTTTTTTTTTCTTCTACGATTTCAGCGTACGGGAAAATGAGTTATATTTTTATAGATCGGACTTTTTCGGACGCGGCGATACCAAATATGGTAACTTTTTTTATTTTAATGATTTTATTTGTAAAATGGGGAGAGGGGGGGATTGAATTTTTAATACTTTTTTTTTTTGTATTTAAAACTTTATTAAATTTTTTTTTTTACTGAAACATTTAGTCCCCCTAGGTGCTTGACCACAGGGGCGCGTTTTAATACAACCTAATGATTGCAAGGCAATGCATTAGGGTGTACAAAGATGGGGGTTTCCCCCTTCCTGTCTCGACAAAGGGGAAACCCCCCGGGTAAGGACGGGAGCCTTCACAAGGCCCCCACCACAAGCCCGGTGATCGGATGGGGCGCACATAGCTGCGCTGATACCGATACCGCTCCGATCGTGCGTGCACAATCGGCGTTCATTCAACGCCGGGGCCCCATTTTTTGCCGCTGTCTGAGGGTAAAAACAGCCCACGGGGGGAGCCACCCGCCGCGCTTTTTACCCGGGGGATGTTAGCGGGATTTGCCGCTAACCCCCGGCGGGGGGGTCACGGAGCGAGTCCCCTACACAGTCCCTTAGCGGCCCTGGGACGTACTCAGACGCCCAGGGTCGTGAAGTGGTTAAAGAAGGTTTCAGCGCTTTATCTGATAATGTTTTACACTTAATAAAAAAAAATTTTTTTATTCATACTCCTCCACACGGCGCTGAGCGCCAAATTTGCATTGCCCCCATTCTCCCATAGACTACAATGGAAAAAACTCGCGCTCCGATTGGCTGGATACCCAAAGCCCCCCCCCTTTAAACCCAAATCATCTTTTTCTCCCTTTTTACTGTTTTTTAACTGCCCCCTTGGATTTTGATTGGTTAAAAATTTCTCCATGGCAAATGGGTCTTTGTCCTCCTTTTCTTTTGGGCCCGAGATAGCCAAGCCCCCCTACTAACCAATCAGCTCTTTTTTGCATTTTTTCTGTAAATTTAACTGTCCCGCCCCTTGATTATGATTGTCAATCGTTCTCCATAGGTTTAATGGGTTTACGCGCCCCTATTTGTTTGGGCGGTTTTTTTGCCGACCAATGAAATAGCCTCAGAATTTGAAATTTCTGTATTTCCCGGCAATTTCCAGTACCGCTTTTTTTATATGGCAGTTCTAGATTTTTAGAAAATGGTTTTTTTTTTTATTATTTTATTTTGAGGTTCAGCTCTTTTTTGACACTGTTTTTCCGCCTTTATAAAAGGCATTTTTTTTAGATTCATACTCCTGCTGCACGGGGCGGAACACCGAATTTTTTTTTCGCGATTTTTGCTTCCCCCGCATGTTCCATCTTGCTTTACTTTTGCCGCCGCCGGGGCATTTAGACCAAAAAAACTATGTCTGCCTGTCGGAGCTGCCAAACGCTGCAAGCCCGCACTTTGCCGACTTGCGATCGTAAAAAGCCTGAGTTTTCGAGCCCCCGCGTCCCGCCCCGGAACGCCCACACCGCCCCCCACACCCCCGCCCCTTGCCCCCCCTTTATGCGGGCGCTGAAAGTGGGGAACGCGCGCCTAAAAAACCGCACCCGCGTCCACAGGGGGATTTGGGGGCCGGGGGCGCAGTATACGCCAAAAAACAGGCGTAAAGCCCGTTCATTTCAGCCCCCCAAAAATTGCAAACCAAATTTTTAAAAACTTGCTTCAGACGTTTCTTGTGATCATAACCTTTTTTGTCCTTTTTTTTTAGTTTTCACATAATGTTCATTGGCTGATGGCAATAAATTCATTATGTTGTACCCCCCACCCCAATTTCTGCAAAACTATACAAAACCTCACATAAAAATAAACTTTTGGGGGCAATCGACTACAAAACCCGCCCCCTATCTAACTGCGGTTGGGCAGTACTGCTGGAACCTGTACTACTCCTATCACCCAAAGAGTTAATGGAGGGAGGGCTGTTTTGGAGCGTTAACAATGACAATCCCTGGTCCAGTAAAAGACCTTGTACAATAGACCACATACTAGCCGGTCCTGCTGCTGAAAACATCACTATATCAAGTTTAGATAGAGCCCCAACTAGAGAGGCAAGCAACTGGTGATTAATACCAGACGGGGGAAGAACATCCGGCAAAACAGGGTTTTCACCCTTCTTGGTACCTCTGTTACTCTTCTTGACAAAGACAGTTGCTCCTGGTGATCAACCAACACCTGCTTGATGCTGCAGATCGTTCCCCCTTCTGATTGTACTGTGGTGGTGGGGAGTAAGGCCATGTCCCCACAGCACACATGTTCATTATTCCGTCCGGTTTTCGGACAGAAGATAAATATGTCTATGTGAAGGGGGAGGGATTTTCCCCGCAAACCAGGGAGAAAAGCCGCCCCCGGTGGCCGTGTGCATGGCACGAAAACAGGACAAATACCGGTTGGGTAAACTGACCGGTATGTCCTGTGCCGTGTGAACAGCCCCTAAGCGATCCTCTGTCTCCTGCTGTGCTTCACCAGCTGGTCTCTAAAGGGGTCTTTTTGCACCATGAACATTAGCTTTCAACATGTACGGACAGGTAATTGAAGATGTTTATTAAATATATTGCACTTTTGAGATTACCCTGGTGAGGAGATGAGATTGTATCTGCTCTGAGTGCTCAGGTGTCTCTAGGTTATCGTCTATATTTTCCTTCCTGATTAAACAGGGAGTGATGTCACCATGGTCAGATGGAGCGGAGTCCTTATCTCTAACAAGATTAGATTGTTTACCTTTGATAAGCAGTTGTTTTCATTCCTTCATTCTGTAGTTTTGTTTACACAGATTAAATCTCCTCCACTTATGTCACTGTAAGGGGTTGTAGTTATGCCTATGTTAGGAGTAGTAACACACTGGGTTGCCATGGGAAACCAGGGAGATGGGTGGCCTGGTTTTGCAGACAAATGGTTAAAAGTTTAGAGAGAGTGACAGTTAGGACTGTTAGCGCTTGTTCACACTGTGTGTTAGATGTGTTTTCGTATCCCTTTTCAATACATCAATATCGTATAGCTAAGCAGTCCAAAATTGCATCCAAAAATGTATCCAAAAACACATCTGAGGATGTGTTTTTCTAAATGTTTTCTTTTAAAACAACCTATAAAAACCCTATTTAAATTAACCTATCCACGACCTAGATAACCCTCTAAAATTAAATTAATTTTGACCACGGGACAATCATAAATTGCACCCCTTTATCTAATAATGATTTAAATAAACCTATCATCACAATTGTTTTTTTTTTTAATCAACTTATAGCATCCGAAACTCACCTCCATAAAATATATTAAAATAATAAATACAAATTTTAATAGGTAAATTTCAGTCACATGATTAAAAAATACACCACTTTATAGTATTTAAAGGTCACTAAAAACCATTATGAAGCAGATCATTTTACTACAAAACCAAGAAGAGAATCGTGGTTTACAGCTGCTAAAAGACTTTAGAAGATGGCAAGTGGAAATTTTCCTCCTGGCCATCAGGCACCACCTGTGACAGCAAGTGAGCGACAAAACATTCTCACAGATTATGAATTATATTCACTCCGTTCAGTATGTGCCAAGGAACTGTAGCGCTAACATAGGGTAAGTAGCTGTTTTTTTGTAATTTGGTAGGGTTGTGTGTAGGTTTGCGAGTATTTTTTTCGGTTTAATTAGTTATTGTCCTATCTCCTTGGCAGGGGCGTAACTAGAGAAGCCAGGGCCCCAAAGCAAACTTTTGGATGAGGCCCCCTACCCACCCCCCTTGCCCACCTCCCGGACCCGGAACCTTTACCAGGACAAGCTGTTAGATAATACCTCACCATACATATCACTATCATACCGGTACCAAACAAATCCCACTATACCAAGACCAACATTACCAGTAACACTACTACATAGGGACCTGATTATACCGCCAGAACATGACCACAAAGTAATTGAATAATACCCCTACACTATTACTGATCAGTACACAAAGACTAATAGTACCGCCATATAGTGACCATATAGTGGTAGACAGCAGTGTACACAGACTATGTGATTAAAGCGTAGTTACATCTTGTGACTCACAGGTGACGTTTCTCTGACGAGTCGTTGACTTTCCCTTTTGTTCTGCTTTCCGTCCAGACCCCCAAAGATGACATCTCCGACCACTTGTCCTGGAGATTTAGACACAAATATCTTAGAATCCTCACTTTGCCAGCACCTCCCTCCTTGCCCCCCTGGCTATAGGGATCCATTTAGGCAGGCAGGGTTTAGATAGGCTATAGGTGACCCCAGATAGGCCAGGTTTAGGTAGGCAATAGAGTCCCCATATAGGAAAGCAGGGTTAAGGTAGCTATAGGGGCCATATAGGTAGGTTGGCAGGGTTTAGGTAGCTATAGGGCCCCATATAAGTAGATAGGCAGGCTTCAGGGGGGCTTGGTAGGCAACTTTAGGCGCGCTATAGGAGCTATATAGGCAGGCTTAGGGGGCTAGGTAGGCAAGCTTTAGGCGGGCTATATGAGCTATATAGGCAGACTTAGGGGGCCTATATATAAGCAGGCTAGGGGGCTTTATAAAGGCAGGCTTAGGGGGGCTTTAGAAAGGCAGGCTTGGGGGGCTTAGATAGGCAGGCTTAGGGGGCTTTAGATAGGCAGGCTTCAGGGGGCTTCAGATAGGCAGGCTCAGGGGGCTTCAGCTAGACCGCCTTCGGGGGGCTTTAGATAGGCAGGCTTAGGGGGCTTTAGATAGGCAGGCTTAGGGGGCTTTAGAGAAGCAGGGTTGGGGGCTTTAAAATAGGCAGGCTTGGGGGGCTTTAGAATAGGCAGGGCCTTAGGGGGGGTTTAGATAGCAGGCTTAAGGGGGAGCTTTAGATAGGCAGGCAGGGCAGGTAAAATAAGAAATAATTTATTTACCTCGGTCCGCGCTCCCCCGATGTGCCGAGCTGCAGCCTCTCTGCTCAGCGGGGGTTTGGCGAAAGAAATTTTCTGGACTCCCCCGCGTTGCCCACGTGATCACAGGGGAACCGGCAGGGGAGGTGCAAAAGGGGCGGGCTCCGCTCGGCTATTTTCCGGGGCAGCGCTCCCTCTGAACGCTGGGGCCGGGGGCCCGGGCTTTCAGAGGTAGCTTTGCCCCCGGGGACACCGAAAACTTGAAACCCGCCGCAGTGAATTTGTTATGTTCACTTTTGGCGACCCCCAGAAGGGGAAAAAAACCCGGGGTAGCAGACATGATAGCAGCCCCCCCGGGGCGCGGGCCCCCCTAAGCAAAACGGGCCCCATGGAAATTTGGCAAACGTCTGCTAACCGGATTTAAAGCCCCTGCCCCTTGGGTCAATTTTTTGTTTTTTTGTTTTGTGTGGGTTTTTTTCCCAAGGGACTCAATGTTTAGAAGGATGTGCTGGCCAAATTTCACAGTCCATTCCGGGGAAAGGGGGTGATGGATCTCTTTCCTTTTAAAAGGGCCTTTGGGGGCCCAAGATTATGAAAAAAGAAAAAAGTAGGTTTAAGCCCCGTCAAAAGAAATTCCCTTGAAAAAATTTTTTTTTAAATTTTTTTAAAAAAAAATACTTTTATTTTTCCATCAATCCAAAAGTGGTGGTGTGTTTTTTTTTTTTAAAACGAATATACTTGTCATTTTTAAAAAAAAAAATTTTTTAAAAAATTTTTTTTTAAAACATGGTTGTTTCTAGGGGTTGGAGACTCTTACTTGCCCGTACAAAACCAAAAACGAACTGCATTTTAAAATTTTTTTGTGCAATTTTTGGAACGAAAATTCCCCGTTATTTTTGGGTTGCTACAGGCAACTATTAATATTCTTCAATTAGACATGAGATGCTTTTGACTGCAAGTAAGGGAAAAAATTTTCAAAGGGGAAAACATTTTTAGTCCCTTTAGCAACCAAAAAAACTCATTTTTCATTTTTATGTAGCACTATGTTCAATCAAAGTGCAGTTTTGTTTGGTTGCTATTGGGCAGCTAAGAATGTTCTTCACGAAGACATTTTCATTACTTGCAGTTCAATGTACCTCAAGTAAGGAACATGTGTAAGTGTAAGCAATTCGTATTTCCCCAAAAATTTAAAAAAAGAGACCCTTTCCTTTTTGGCACATATAGTGCTTAAAAAATATTAAACCCCTTTGGTACCAAATTTTTTCCGTACTCATAGGGGGGGGGGCCAAAGTCGGGGAGGGGTTCCCGCAAATTTGCCGTTTTGATTTACTCACGGCAATTTTGGCGCCCCACAAGCTGAGGCGCAAGGGGGGGGAATTGGAACCCGGTAAAATTTCCCGCTGGGATCATGCCGCATCCCCCCGGGCCCGGGAAATTTCGCCCGGGCCCGGGGGGGAATTAACCCCCCCGATGTCGCGAAAACGTGGCCCGCGAAAAGGGCGGCTGCGGGGGCGGGAAGTGAGCTTTGCTGCCCGCCGACCCGGGCGCAGTAACGGCGCGACCCGCCGGAAACCGGTCTCCAAACCAGACAGCCCGGATGCTGAATGACGCTTTCCGGGGTTGTCGGTGACTCCGAAGCCCACAATGCATTTTTGGGCAGCGGACAGACAGTTGCCATGGAGCCCCAGGATACAGCTATAAACAAAAAACCAAACTCCCCGTTTTTGGGGCGGGGGGGTCCCGCTATTTGGGGTCCCCCCCCCCCTTTCCCGGGGGGTTGGGCATTCCCCGGGCCCCTGCAGGCGGGGGGGGGCCTTTAAATTCCCCGCGGCGAAAGAGTGGGGCTGGTGCGTTTTACTTTTGGGCCGGGGGGAAACCGCTCCTACAGGGGGGTTTGCAGGGCCCCCCGGGCCCCGCTCCCCCGCCCCGGTTCTCACTTTTGCGGGGAGGAGGCAGGGGGGATGCCCCCCTCCCCCCTTTCCTCCCCCTGTATGTACGGCCCCCGGTTTTTGTGCCCGCACTACGGGTCAGCGGGGGGAAAGGGGGAAGTGACGCGCGGCTGCGGGGGAAAGTGACGCGCGGTGCCTCATTTCCCCGCGCCGCTAAAGAGATCGGTGGGGGGGCCGGCTGCGGGAAGCCGGAAAGGTAAGTGTTTTTTAAATTAAAATTTAATTTTTTTAAGTTTTTGGGGGCTCTACCGGGGAAAAACAGGGGAGGGCAACTACCTGGCAACAGAGGGGGACCCCGGGCAACGGAGGGGGCACTACCTGGCAACAGATGGGGGGCTTTCCCGGGCCCAAAAAAGGGGGGGCACTCCCGGGCAACAGAGGGGACCTGGCAACGAGGGGGCATTTCCCCTGGAAACAGGGGGGGAAATACCGGCAACAGAGGGGGCCACTACCTGGCAACAGAGGGGACTCTCCCTGGCAAACAGAGGGGGGCACTACCTGGCTAACAGATGGGACACTCCCCTGGCAAAAGGGGACACCCCCTTGGAAAACAGGGGGCCCCTTCCCTGGAAACAGAGGGGGAAAACTACCGGGCTAACAGATGGGGGCACTACCTGGCTAACAGAGGGGCACTACCTGGAAAACCCGAGGGGGGAAACAAACCGGCAAACAAAATGGGGGCACTACCTGGCAACAGGGGAAACATCTCCCCGGCAACAGAGGGGAATCTCCCGGAAAAACGATGGGCACTCCCGGGGCAAACAGAGGGGGCACCCCCGGTGACAAGGGGGGCACCTACCTGGCTGACAATGGGGGCCCCCTACCTGGCTAAAAAATGGGGGAAACCAAACCGGGCTAACAAGGGGGGGCCCCTTTCCCTGGAAAACAAAGGGGGGCATCACCTGGGCCTAAAAATTTTGGCTCTCCCCGGTACAAAAGGGGGGCATTTTATTTGGCTAAAAGGGGGGCATCTACCGGCCTTTAAGGGGCACTCCCCGGTTAGGGGGGGGCACTACCTGGCAATGGGGGGCATCTCCTGGCTTTTTCCCAAAAACCCCTTTAAAATGCAGTTAGGTGGAGGGGGGTTTGGGGCTTTTTTGAAGGGGCGGGGGCCCCATACAACCAAGTGGGCTGTCCTGAAATTTTTGCCGCGACGCCCCTACGGCCCCGCCCACAAAATTTCTCCTGTTTTTTCCATTTTCAAAAGTTGGAACAAAAGGCTAAAATTTGTATGCTGAATTTCCAAATTGCATGAAAGATCTGAAAACCCTTTTCATGAAATTTTCCCCCCGGGGGGGAAAGTGAAAAAAGTATAAAAAAATTTTAAAAAAAGGGGAAAAAAAAGTAAAACAAAACCCAAAAAAAAAAAATAAAAAAAACCTTTACATCCCCCTTTTTTCCCCCTTTACAAACGCCAATCCCCAAAAAAAGATCAAAAATAAAAAAAGGGTACCCATTTTTGGGGTATCCCCGCGTGCTTTAAGCGACCCACCCTAAAAAACTGTCATTTAATTAACCCTTACGTGAACGCCAAAAAAAAAAACCCAAAAAAACAGTCACAAATGCGATTTTTTTTTCATCCCGCAGGGACATTAAAAAAAGGAGTAAAAAGTAATCAAAAAAATCATATCAACATCAAAGTGAAGCCAATTTAAAAATCAGTTCATCCCGCAAAAAAAAAAGTCCTTACACAGTCTGTTAAGAAAAATTAAAAAATTTGGCTATTAGAAGATAGCGATGCATAAATATTGTTTTTAAAACAATAAAAAAAACTTTTTTTTTTAAAAAAAAAATTTTCTTTCAAATAAAAAAAATACATAAATTGGGGGATTTCCCGGGAATTTGCTTAAAACCCACAGAGTAAAACTAATTTTCCCCGGGGTACTGCAAAGGTAACGCATTAAAAATTAAAAAAAAAAAAACACTGCTAGGATTTTCAAAATTTTTTTTCAAACCACCTTCCAAAAACAAAATTTTAAAAGGGGATCATAAAGTCTTGTCCCCCCCAAAAAATTAACCAAAAAAAACGCAACCATCCCCCCAAAAAAAAAAAGTCCCAATAAAAGTCCATAAAAAAAAAAATAAAAAAAGTTTTGGCCTCAGACTGCGGTATGCAAAAAAAGGTTTTCCCCTTTTTAAATGAATGTGTTTTTAATTTTGGGAAAAAGCAGTAAAACATTTAAAAAAAATATACAAAAGTGGTATCGGGTGTTAAAAGTATCAACCCCGCTGAGTAAAAATTGCATGTCATTTTTACCCCACAGGACCGCTGTAAAAAATAAAAATAAAAAACTACCAGGGTTGTGTTTTTTGTACAAAATGCTTCACAAAAAACCTTAAAAAAAAAGTGATCAAAGCATCATAAAAAGCCCCCCCTAATGGTATCAATTTAAAAAAAATCAACCATTCGTAAAAAAAAAGCCCAAAAGCAGTCCATATGCAAAAAAAAATTTAAAAAAGCTATGGCTGTCAGAAAAAAACAAAATTAAAAAAGCAAATTTTTAAAAAAACCCCCTTCTATTGTGTAAAAGTAAATAAAACATAAAAAAAAAAATAAAATTTTAATCAAATTTTAATTTTACCGACCCCCCTAGTTAAAAATTATCCCGTAATTTTTTTCCCCCTATGGGCGAAATACGTAAAAAAGAAGCCCAAAAACAAAGGCGGGAAATTGCCCTTTCCCCCCTTTCCCTTTCCATGGGCCCCGTGCTAAAAAAAAAAATACGGAAAACCTGTGCACCCAAAAAGCAAAAAAACACCCTATAAGAGAACCCTGAGGGGGTTTTAATCCCAAAAAGGAGCAACTTCTGGGAAGGGTTTTACCTGTTTTTGTACTTTGGGGGCCCTTTTGGGAAAGGGGACCCTGGGGCCCCCCCAATTTTCTGTGCGCCCAAAAACCAAATAGCACTCCCTCCCTTGTAACCCCCCCCCATGGGGCCCCAAAAAAGCAGTTTTTTCCCCCCACCCGTTGGGGTAATCCCCCAACTTGGGAAAAAATTGGTAACACAATTTTGGGGCTTTTTTTTTCCAAAAATTTCCCTTGTAAAAATTAAAAATTTTTCAGCTAAAAATTTCAGATTATTGGAAAAAATATATATTTTTTTATTTTCAGAGGCCCCAAAGCTAAAAAAAAAATTTTGAAACGCCCGTGGGGTAGATATACTCACTACACCCCTGGGTATATTCCGTAAGGGGTTTTAAGGGTTTTCCCAAAATGGGGTTTTTTTGGGGTATTTATTACTTTTTTTGGGAAACCCTTTGGTGCGCAAACCTGAAATGGCCCCTAAATAAAATTGTAATGAAATGAGGCCCCCGAGTCCCGTAGGGGCTTTCCATTCTGGGGCTTTTTGGGTTTAAACCAAAAAAATGCACTTTGGGCCACATATGGGATATCTCTGAAAAAGGCAGAATCTGGGGGGAATCAATATTAAATTTTCATTTCCCCCATCCATTTACCGTATTCTTGGACAAAAAAGCATAAATATTGAAAAAACTGCAAAAAAAAGGGGAAATTTTTTAAATTTTACTTCCCATTGCTTTTAAATTTTGTGAAAAAAAACCCCCAAAGGGTTAAAAAAACCTTTTTAAAAGCGTTTTGAATACTTTTAAGGGGGGTAGTTTTCTTAGATGAGGTCAATTTTAAATTTGGGGGTAAACTAACATACAGGTCAAACCCAAATTCACGTTTGAACTGGGGCGGTCCCCTTTAAAAATTTAAGTATATTGGGAATTTTTTGAAAATTTGAAAATTTCTACTAAATTTATAAGCCCCCTAATGCGTTAAAAAAAAAAAAAAACATTTAAAAAAATGAGCCAAACTACACAACATTTTGGTAGAAAAAAACTAGTTATAAAATATTTTGAGTGGAATAAAAATTTTGTCCCTTTCATGCAGAAATTTTTTTTAAGTTTTTAAAATTTGGGAAAATTTTTTTTACATTTTTCAAACCCAAATTTGATATTTTTTCAAAAAAATAAAACAAACATTTTTTTGGGCCCAAAATTTCTTACTTCTTTTTAGCACAAAAGTGTCCGAGGGGAAAAAAATCTCTTGGGAAACACATGGATTGGGGTTTAAAATGTCAAAAAGGGTTTATTCCCCATAAAGTGGGCACATGACAGATTTCAAAAATAGGGCCTGTCAGAGAGGCCAAAAAATGGCTCCGGCGGGAAGAGGTTTTTAAAAAGGGTTTTTTTTTCTTTCCCTCAGGGTAAATACGAAAATTAAATATTTCAATAAAAATTGTTAAATAAAAAAAGGAGACCAAATTAATCTTCAATCCACTTTTATCACTTTTATTTTTCCCCTTTTAACAATTAAAAAAAGTCTTCCCACCCACCCACGGGTTGCAAAAAAATACAAATAAAAAAACACTACCAGGATTGCTGTATTTGTTCAAAATGCTTCACAAAAACTTTAATAAAAAGTGATCAAAGAGTCATATGCACCCCATACTGGTACCAATAAAAACGTCAACTCATCCCGCAAAAAAGTCCATACACAGCTCTGTACACTGCAAAATAAAAAAGTTATGGCTCTCAGACTATGATGACACAAAAGCACAGTTTTTTATAAACATTTCTTTAACATTTTACATTTGTGTAAAAGTAATAAAACATAAAAAAAATAGAAAATTTATACCATTGTAATTGTTCCGACCCCCATAGTAAAGTTATGATTAAGAATGAGCGATAGTATCAACAAAAGTTGAAATCGGCACAGTTTTTAGGCTTATCAGAATTTTCCGATCACGCGATAGTTTAGGTGACAATCTTATAGATAATCTTTTACTATCACGCCTTTTTCAGCATTTCCTGTCATTTTGGCGGACAGCCAATCAGCACCAAGGATAGAGGGGGGTGAGGAGGATGTACAACGTCACCACTTTGCAGTGTATTGATCTCATTGGCTGCAAAAATCACGTGACCTCATTTTATCTATGAAACTGCAGTTCCTGTTCAGCTCATTCTCTGTCTATGACACTTCACAGCAGGACGTCTCGGCATTTAAACCAATAGCTGTTCTAACAGCTCTGAGAGATAGTCGCTTCTAATACACAAAACCATCCACCTAGCTATAGCTTAGAATAGAGTTAGATTAGAGAATTTCACTTCTTATTTAGTTAGAGAAAGTTTTAAAGATATCCACTGGTGTGTCCCGCCGTTGTGGTGCGGGTGGTGGTGGGGGTGGTGGGTGGTGGCAGGAGGAGAGGCTTTGGAATGGAGGGGTGATATTGTGTAGCCCAGTGTGTTCTGTGACCTTGAATTGAAAAAGCAATGTTTTTTACCACTTTTTTGGCTAGCAGACCTCTGATAGGAGGTGAACTTGTCCCTTTTGTTTTTCCAGGTCTATTGCACTCACTCAGTGTTTCCAAAACCGGCATAACTTATCCCTATAACTTTTAAATAGTTTTATTGAAGTCCGTGCGTCTGTTTGCCGCAAAGATCTCACTTGCAAATTGTGTTATACATATTTGATAGTAAATTCCGCCTGTAGTCAGTGATACGAAGACCGCCATATTAATCCATATAACATTTAAATACTCTTATTGCAGTCCGTACGTCTGTTTGCCACAATGAGCTCACTTGTACGGAAATTGTGTTATACATATTTCTTCCACCAGACCGCATATTTCTTCCTAGCTGGCTGGTGGAAATTAGAGGAATTTAAGAATATCTGTGATCTGCTGTCTTTGCAGTACAGTTTCTCAATAAGAGACTGTGAAAAACTCTTCTATACCTTTTACATTTTTACCTTTCTGAACATGGAGCGAACTACAGGTGGTAAGCAAGCAAAGAGGGGTGTAATGGGTGACCTCTGGCAATCCTTATTTACCACCTCAGCAACGCCTGTAATGCAGGGCATACGACACACAGAAACCGGCTTAAGATCACGGTGCACGACTATCTGCGTCTCAACACCGATGTTTTTGGATATGTTCCGGACCCAATTGACTTCTGGGTATCCAAAATGGATGAATGGCCCGAGCTCACTCGCCACGCCATAGAGGTGTTGTCCTGCCCAGCAGCCAGCGTCATATCTGAGCGGACCTTCAGCACAGCTGGAGGAGTCATTACAGACAAACGCATCCGGCTTTCCACAGATAATGTGGATCGTTTGACTTTCATCAATATGAATCAGGCATGGATCTCTGATGATGTTGTGGCCCCAATTGCCGAGGTCACCGATTAGTTGCCGGTCTACTTCACATTCCTCTTCAAAAAGAAATGGTCCTCTTGAAAAAAAAAATTTTTAAATCATCATTTCTTACTACAATTTTTATTCTAAGTGCCCAAAAGGTCATTTTGCTGGTTTTGCGGTTTAGTGACTGTAAAAGACACCAATTGTACACGGTTTCATGAAAAAAACATATTCCATTTAGTCATTTCTTCAAGAAAATTTCAAGCACTGTCAATGATTTTGGGGTCATAGTGCTGTGAAAATCAGCTATAATCCAGGTCCTTTGGTACAGAAATGTGGTTTCTAAGTGGTATTTCTTCCTCGCAATTTTTAACACTGGCTGAGAGGTCATTTTTATCATTTTTGGGGGCATTGTGCTGTCCAAAATCAGCTAGAAGGTGTCCATACGTTTTGGTGGTTATGGGGTCAGGCTACTTTAAAATGGATACTATAGGCAATGACCAAACTTTTAATACTTTCTTTCTTCTTTAATTATTAGTAACATGGTAACATGGATACAAACATTAAAATCCATAGACAAAAGGTGCAATACTTATCGCATAGTCCATTGTTTAGCACTCCTAAGAAGGTAGATGAGGATTAGCTGGAGGCCGCGAGCCGCCCGCACACCTGTGCGACGTTTCGAAGACTGAGCTTCTTTTTCAAGCATACTTTAAAATGAATGCCAGGGATGGCAATTGGTTAGTATTCCTGCCAGGGGCCGGAATGAAAAAGGTGCCCGGTGATATGTTAAAAATAGGAAGTAGTAATGGGTGGGCACCCCATTTGATTTAGCTGCATGTGGCCCTGTCTCTCGCCGAACCCACTGTAACTGAGGCCCTGCCAGCTGAACCGCTGTGTTCCCCGTTGGGATGTTCTTGCTGCCACCAGCACCGCATATATGACAAGTTGTTGGTCCCTGGTGCAAAAAGTGCTAGCAGTCTCCTGGCAGTTCCAATAGCGGTGTCTTGTTTGTGTGAAAGGGCCCCTTTGCAGCTGCTACCACGGTACCTGATGTGGCTATGCCAACCTCATGTTTCCTGTTAGCCAATGAATATGATGAATTATTTTAGCCTATGAATTGTTTTCTGTGACTCTTATAGCCTAATTGTCTTGCCTAAGAGATAGCACACATCCAGGTTACTGTTTTGGATGTTAATTCCAGCTTTTCCTCCCCAGTTTGGGTGTAAGAATGAAGCGGTTGTTGCTCTCCCATAGACTTTAATGGTCATCGGTGATTATCGACTATCGGCTAGATCATTTCAAAAATCTGTTATCTATAACATGACGATTGTCGATACAATCGCTCATCACTAGTTATGATGTAAGTTATACCATTCGGCGAAGGCTGTAAAATTAAAGCCCAAAAAACAATGACAGAATTGCGTTTTTCCCCCCATTTTCATGGCCCAATGCTAAAAAAACTATGGAACACCCGTGTGCCCAAAATGCACAGTACACCCCTAGATGAGATCCAAAATGGGACAACTTCTGGATGGTTTCACCTGTTCTGGTACTTTGGGGGCTTTGTAAACGAGACCTAACACCCACCAAAATCGGCGTTCCAAAAGTCAAATAGCGCTCCCTCCCTTGTACGCCCTGCCATGCGCCCAAACAGCAATTTATACCTACATGTAGGGTATTGCCGAACTTGGAAGAAATTATGTAACATAATTTGGGGGGCTTTGTTTCCAGGATTCCTTGTAAAAATGAAACATTTTAAGCTAAAATTGCACATTGTTGGAAAAAAAGTTATTTACATTTTCATAGCCGAATGCTAAAAAAAAATTTGTGAAACACCTGTTTAGTCGATAAACTGCCTGCACCCCTGTATATATTCTTTAGGGGGTGTCATTTCCAATATGGGGTCTTTTAGGGGAGTTTATTAAGTTTTAGCACCTTAGGGTTTCCGCAAACCTGTAATTGCACCTAAATAAAATCGTATTGAAAATGAGACCCCAAAGTCCAGTTGAGGCGTGTGGTTGAGCCAACTAGCGCACTAGGGCCACATATGGGATAACTCTGAAGATGGCAAAATATGGGGAATCAATAATAAGCTGCATTTCCATGGTCACATCTACCGTGTTCCAGTGAATAATGGAAAAAAATTGAAAATCTTCAAAAAAAAGTGAAATTTTTAAATTTCACCTCCACTTTGCTTTAATTTCTGTGAAATACCTAAAGGGTTAACAAACTTCCTAAACACGGCTGTAAATACTTTAAGGCAATGGTCTCAAACTGTGGCCCTCCAGCTGCTGGGAAACTACAACTCCCATCATGCATTTATATAATCTATAACAGTGGGCATGATGGGAGTTGTAGTTTCCAGCTGGAGAGCCGCCGTTTGAGACCCCTGCTTAAGGGGTCTATGAAATGAAGTAATTTACAGGGGTAACTAACATACAGGTTCCTGAGAAATGACTACTAAATTTCAAAGCCCCCTAATGTCATAAAAAAATAAAGACATTTAAAAAATGATACCAACCTACAGTAGACATACAGTATGGTAGATGCTAGTTATAAACTAATTTGTGGTAAATAATTATGTCTTGCGTGCAGAAATTTTAGAACTTTTCACGAAATTTTTATATTTTTCAGAAACACACAAGGATTGTATGGATCAAATTTTCTTACCAACTTAAAGTACAATGTGTCACGAGAAAACAATCTCTGAATCACATGGATAGGTAAAATTGTGAAAAAGTTATTCTCACACAAAGTGACAGATGTCAGACTTCAAAAATCAGGAAGACCAAAACTGGCTGGGTCCTTAAGGGGTTAAAACTTAACATTTGGAGATTCTGTGTCACTGAGACATTGTGGCTTAGTTTCAGCACCCTCTGGGACCCACGCACCTCGCTTCAGGGGACCACATGCTACAGAATCAAGGCGGTGAGTTACTTCCGCCTTCTCTGCCTGGTCCGGCTTCACACAGCGCTCCCGCCACTGCCACCGGCCCGCAGACCGTGACTGTCAGGTCCCCAAACCATGACACACCGCAGACTAATACCCCGGCAAGCCAGGAGCTCGCGGGGGGATTGAGCGCCTGGACGGGAGTGAAGTGCCCGCCACAGCTCCAAATTGTAAAATGCTGTGGAATATGTCAGCGCTATATAAATAAAGGTTACTATTGTTATTATTAAGCTGCAGCGTCCCTCTCTGCCTCCACGACCTGGGCGCTCAGCCTAACACCGGACACTCACAGTCTACCAAAGGTGACTGTCCCGACACGGGGTGACAGGGGTCTCTCCCCACTCTCCTCCAGCTTTCCGGTTCAAACCTCATTAACCCTACAAACTCATAATGATGAGACAGTGAGCCCCTGTGGTTCAAGTAGACCCCCGAGTGCTGAGGGGGAGACAGATGACACCACCCTTCCCCTGTTATCTATCCTTGACTCTCCAGTACCCTGCCATCTGGGTCTATCACCCAGTATCCCCCACACTTCAAGTGGACATTCAGCTAACCTGATTCTCCCAGACACACGAAAAAGCTCAGATATGCGCTCTTTACTTCTACCCGATTCATCTCCGGCTGGCTCAGTATACAGCTTGCATTCTGGACTATCTCAACCTAACACTGACGCCTTTGTGGAGCAACATGATTCACCAGTATACACCTCTCAAGCAGCTGTGTCACATAGCGCTGAGCTCCTGGAATCCAACTTATGACCAGATGCTTGTCGGGCTATAGTAGCGCCTTCAAGTGGTTAGCCTCCATCAGGTAGTTTGGACTGCCATACTCATCTTCAACCTAATAAGTCACCGACCCACACTCCATGGCATGCCACTCTACTGTCAACTGGAAGGGCATCTCCGCAGTGGGCCACAGGTTCCTTCTGGGAAGATCCATCCCATTCGGCTTCTGGGCAGTTGATCTGGATGGCACTGTCCCCTATATCGTCCCAACAAGCGCACCTTCGTGCTGAGGCTCCTATTTTCTCATGTGCTGTCTTACCTCATCACCTATCTCAAGCGGTCTAGAAGGGACTTCAGCTAGACTTCAACACAGCTACTCAACGACCTCGCCAGTACACCCTTCTCAGAGACTGTCAAGGATCTTCATTTCTGCATGCCAGTATTGCAGAAGATAACAAACCAATAACTCTATCTGACTTGTGCCAATTTGCACAGGCCTTACCGTCTAAACAAGATTTCTTGGCGCTGGCAAGACAAATTATAGATGAGTGCAAGCAGTTCTGCTCGCTTCGAACCAAACTGACCACTCTAACTGCTAAGGTGACAACCCTGGATCAAACTCAAAAGTCGATTTCCTCATCTATACAAGTCCTGCAATCTACATTCTCCCAACAGTCTACTCAAATATTCGTCTTACAACACTAACTCGACAACCTCGAAAATCGGGGCAGACACAACAATATTAAGGTTCAAGGGCTGATATTATTCCGGTACTGACAACTATCTTCAATGATCTTCTTGGCAGAGCCCCAAATACTTTTATTGACATAGACAGAGCCCTTTGCCCTTTAAATTTGGACCCAAAACGTCCACGTGATATCATCTGCAGGATCCATTTCTTCCAGATTAAAGATGACATCCTCCATAAAGCTTGCCAGCGGCAGAAGATTTTCTATAAAGACACTCCCATATTACTGCTTCAAGACCTCTCAAGACATACTCTGAACCAAAGAGTCGCTTTGAAACCTCTCCTATTTATCCTCATTGAGCGGAACATTGCTTATCGCTGGGGCTTTCCATTCACCCTTTTCGTTCGTTACAGGGACAAAACATTCATCATCCGGTGTCTGGATGACATCCCAGCCATTCTGCAGGACTTGGATATTCAAAATATCATCCTTCTCACTTGGCCGTTTATGACTGCAAATACTGATAAAACCACTGCCCAGGGTGTAGCAAGATCTTCTGCGGGCCCATCCGGATTGCCTCCCAGGAATAACCAGCATAGGAGACACCGTACGGACTCTTCTTTTGCTGCTAACTAGTGTTGAGCGATTACGTTGGCCATCGACATCGGTCGATGGTCGATAGTCGACCATCATCGACAAGATAGTCGATAGTAGATTATGATCGATGACCATTAAAGTCTATGGGAGAGCAACAACACCTTCATTCTTACACCCAAACAGGGCTGGAGAAGCTGGAATTAACATCCACAACAGTCAAATGGATACGTGCTACATCTTAGGCAACACACTTAGGTTATAAAAGCCACAGAAAAAAAATCACACACCATTCACTATCCCTGTCTTGTACCACAGCATGACCCTTAAACCTGCATCACCCACAAATTAAAAAGTGCCAGAAGGCAGTATGATTTGAACCATCATTTTACTTGAACTGGACATTGAATATTCCTGTCCTGGAACGCAGCATGAGCCCCAAACCTGCATGACCCCCAGATTTAAAAGTGCCGGAAAAAGGAGTCTTTCAACCACCATTTTAGTTTCACTGGACATTGACTATACCTGTCCTGGGCCACAGCATGAGCCCCAAACCTGCATGACCCCAGATTCAAAAGTGCCGGGAAAAGGAGTCTTTCAACCACCATTTTAGTTTCACTGGACATTGACTATACCTGTCCTGGGCCACAGCATGAGCCCCAAACCTGCATGACCCCCAGATTAAAAAAGTGACGGAAAATGGAGTCTTTCAACCACCATGTTGGTTTCAATGGACATTGACTATCCATGTCCTGGACCGCAGCATGACCATTAAACCTGTCTGACCCCCAAATTAAAAAGTGCCGGGAAAAGGAGTCTTTGAACCACCATTTTAGTTGAAATGGACATTGACTATACCTGTCCTGGGCCACAACATGAGCTCCAAACCTGCATGACCCCCAGATTTTAAAACTGCCTGAAAAAGGAGTCGTTGAACCACCATTTTAGTTGAACTGGACACTGACTATCCATGTCCTGGACAGCAGCATGACCCCAAAACCTGCATGACCCCCATGACGATGATGATGACGACATTTGTGGCCGTGACTGAGAGGACGAGGAGGTAAGACTGCTGGATGCAGGTTGCATTAACCACTGAAGAACAGATTGGCGATGCTGTTTGTTACTGAGATTCACAGGGCCCTGACCCAGCGATGACAGGCCTGACGGTCCTGCAACCGACGATCCGCTGGCATGCGTGTTGTCGCCAGCACAGGAAGGAGCACCATCTCTCGTACCTCTACCTCCATGTCCTACCCCCCCTCTTTGCTTGCTTACCACCTGAATTTCGCTCCATGTTCAGAAATATAAAAATTTGAGAAGGTATGGAAGAGTTTTGGAAATAACAGCTATTCTCAAATCCCTCAAATCAAAACAAAATTGCTGGATTCAAATTTAACTGCAAAGTAGATCTATCAACAAAGCTGGCCTGCGCCAAAGTGAAAAAAACATGTATCTGAAATGTATTCGGATAATACAAGGTATTTTTGGCACCTTTCAATCACCTGTGGTGACTACAAAATTGCTGTATTCAAATTTAAGTGCAAGGTGCCTCAATGAACAAAGCTGTAGTGCACCAAAGTCAAAAAACACGTATCTGAAATTTATTCGGATATACAAGGTATTTTTGGCACCTTTCAATTCACCTGTGGTGACTACAAAATTGCTGCATTCACATTTAAGTGCAAGGTGCCTCAATGAACAAATCTGGACTGGGCAAAAAGTGCAAAAAACACGTATCTGTAATGTATTCGGATAATACAAGGTATTTTTTGGCACCTATCAACCTGTGCTGACTAACAAAATTGCTGGAAATCTAATTTAACTGCAAGTTGGATATATGAACCAAAGGTGGATGGGCAAAATTGAAAATGAACACCTATCTGAAATGTATACTGATAATTAAAGTGGAGTTTTGCACCTAACAAAGAGACCTGCAGTTACTAGAAATGATGTGTATCCTAATATAAGTTCAGGCTGCCCAATATCCAGGAAATATTTCAATAGAAAACTGTTAATAATAAAGCTATTGCAGTGCAATGTCTACACTAAGTCTTGGTGAACTATATCCAGTATTCTTTATAGAGCTTGTCAGTGTTCGCCCACGGGCGCCCCCCCTCCGCTCCCCCCTGTGACGTGACAGCGGTAGATGCTGCTTTAAAATTCTCTACCTAACTACAGACAATCTTCCAATCTCTGATCTAACTACGTTGTAAGGATCACAGCTAACAGTAGAGCTTTCTCTGTGAAGAAATAGATTAATTTCGCTGAGCTGTTTGGACACAAGCAGAGAGCACGTCCTTCTGCTCTGAGACGCTGAGAGACACTGAGGCTGAACAGGAAACGCTGTTCTATGTAAAACGAGGTCATGTGATTTTTCCAGCCAATCGCAACCATACACATCCCAGTCATGACGTCGCACACACATCTCACCCTGCTCTATTCTGTAAGCTGATTTGCTGGCCGCTAAAATGACAGGAAGCGCCGAAAATGGCGCGATCTTAATAGATGATGCACAGATTTTAACCTAAATTATCGCATGATCTAAAAATTTCGATCAACATAAAAACTGTGCCGATTTCAACTTTGTCGATAATAACACTACTGCTAACCCTACCTTAGGACTATTTTTCCAAGAACACCTTCACAGGACCTTCTTAGGCCCAGGGTATCCTTTATCATATTTGCAACATTGTATACTCCAGATAGCAGAATATTCTCCTTCTTTTCTTAGCCATAAAGGGGAGCTTCGCTTCCATAGTTAGAATGTACAGTGAGACAGCTGTTGTCTTAGACAAAGAAGGTAAACAGATTGGCACCAGCCCGTAATTCAGGAGACTCAGTTCACCACCTGCGGTGATTACGTTCCCCAGCTCATTAACTAGTGGTGCTTGCTTTAAAAAAGACAATCTCATGCAGATATGCCATCAATAGAAAAATGCAGCAGCACTTGCCAGTATTTCAAATTTATGATCCTTTTAATCCATCAAGATAATAGTGGCACATACAAGAGTATAAGCAAAAGGACAGGATCAAGACTGACAGTCTGTCTGCCAATGGCCTTTTCACGCTTTCTCAAGGCAGCTGTTGTGTTCATGTTTTTATCTAGCCACCGGCTTCTCTGGGACAGAGTATACTTGCCACAATTTTTCTGTAGGTATAATTTGCCATACGACCTTCCCTACCTTATTATCGCTGGGCAGACACTTATTCTGTCTAGAAGTTGGCTTTTGAACTGTGGGCAAGGCCTGGTGATAATACTGGTTTGACATTTCTTCCCCCCCATGATGGACTTGCCGTTTGATTATACAGCATTTAGGTATGCCAGCCAATTCAGGTATGCACCTGTCAGCATAAATTGGAGCCCTATTGCATTTCTTTTCTCTGATTTATTTGTCTTCTTTCTCTTCCCTCCCCCCAATACGGCCTGGTTCCGTTACAGGCCTGTTTTCTGGCCTTGGGACGATTGACTACCAACAATCACCAAACTAGTTCAAGCTGCAGGACACTTTTCTTGCTTCTTGGTGCTCTTATCTCATCTCTTTCCTAATCCCTCCCCCCTTTTTTTCTCTCTCTTCTTTCTCTTTCTTCCTCTCCTTTACCTCACTCTCCTCCCTGTCCTCCTTCCCTTCTATGTCTATTGTTTTTGGCGCTTTTCTTGTTCTCTCACCATGGACATGTGGTATCCTGGTACCCTTCACTAACTCTGGGATCTATTCCCTTTGCCTAATCACTGTCAGGTGTCACATTTGCATCCTTCAATACAAAAGGGTCTTAACATTCCCAGTAAAAGGTCTCACATTCTTTACCACTTTCATAAGCAGAAAGTCACCATCCTCTGTCTGCAAGAGACCCACTAAATAAAATGGTCACACACCCACCAGTCGCAACAAATATTATACTGAATGGTTTTGGGCCTACAATTCGGAGTCCAGATCCAGGGGAGTCGCAATAGCGATACACAAATCTTTGGCACACCAGGTCCAAGACTGTTGGATTGATCCAAGAGCCCGTTACATTATTCTTGCTTTTACAACAGAAGAGCATACTTTTAAAATCATCATTGTCTATGCTCCAAATCAGGGGCAGGTTAATTTTGTCAAATATCTAGTGGACAAAGTTACTCCGCTGGTTAAGGGTATTGTACTCTGTTGCAGTGACTTTAACACTACCTTAGACCCCACTCTGGACAATTCTTCTGGGAGGTCATCAATGTCTTATATATCTATTAAAGCAATTAAAAGAGCGTTTAATCTCCTCCAACTCTGCAATGCGTGGAGGCTTCAGCATCCAGATGATAAGGATTTTACCTTTTTTCTACCCCTCACAACTCCAATAGTCATCTGGATTACATTTTGCTGTCTTAGTGCCCTCCCCTGGCTCTCAACCACCTTCATAGGCAACATACTGCTCTCGATCCATGCACCTGTTTACTGTACTTTAAGGGTTCCTTCTCTCTCCAAGCCAACTTGGTCTTGGCATCTCAACGAATTGTTGTTGGACTCTCTATGTGTCTCGGATGTCTCCCAAGCTATATTAAATTTTGTGCAGGATCATGCAGAAGACACATCCTCCCCATCTATTAAATGAGAGTCTCTCAAGTGTGTTATGCGGGGAACCTGATCAAGCATGGCTCGAGATTAAAGAGAGTTAGGGCATTCAAATTACAAAAAGCTCTGTCACAGGTGGCAACTCTTGAAACCAAACATAAACAGGCTTTGTCCACGGAGACATTGAGAGATTTATTATCTGCCAGATTGGAGGTAAAACTCCTATTGGAGTCTTCCTGGAAGCAATTTCTACATATTGGGTAGAGTAATTTCTATTAATATGGAAGTAAAAGTGGGAGGATGTTGACGAGGGCATTGAGGCAGCAAATAGCTAAGTCCCATGTTCCCTTCATTAAACCTGTAGATGGTAAATTGGTACACACGATGAAGGAAATTAACTCCTTTCACGCTTTTTACCCTAATCTATACAATCTCCCGACAGTATCCGCATCTATCCTGAGGTTGAAGTACCAAAATATCTGTTCAAGAATTCTAGAACCCAGTTTGGCTACATTCGAAGACCCTTTCTCTCCCTAGGAACTTCTGTCAGTTATTCTGAGTCTTCCGGGTGGGAAAAGCCCGGTCCCGATGGATTCACAGGTTTATTTTATTAGACATTGCATGAAGCCCTCTCCCCGCTGTTATTGCAAACTATCAACTCTGTCTCTCCTATTAACCCTTTTTCCCCTCAGGCAACTTTGGCGCATGTTGCTCTTATTCCAAAGCTGGGTAAAGATCCCTCTTTATGTGGGAGCTATTGTCCAATCTCTTTGCTGAATATTGATCTCAAAATATATGCCAAGTTTTTAGTAAATAGATTGAACTCTGTTCTCCCAGTCCTCATTAACCTTGACCTAGTGGATTTTATCCCGTGTAGGGAAACAAGGGATAAAACATTGGACATTATTAATTTTGCTCAATCCCACAAAATTCCCCTTATGGTTATGTCCCTGGATGCAGAGAAGGCCTTTAACCGGACTTCATGATCCTCTTTGGCTACTACTTCTTAGCATCTGGGGGTAGGTCCTATTTTCAACGGTAAAATCAGGGCTCTTTACCAATCCCCTTCTGCTACGCTTAAATTTAATGGGACGTTATCGGACACATTTAGTATTTCCAACGGCACAAGGCAAGGTTGCCCATTATCACCACTTTTGTATGTCTTGGTTATGGAGAGTCTGCTATCAGCAATTCGAAAAATAACCGTGACATCAAAGGTTTTAATATCGGTCGGAAAGAATATAAATGTTCTGTGTTCACCGATGATTTCCTGGTTTACTTTACAGATCCTATTACCTCCATGTCTCCCCTTATGTCGAAATTGTCCCAATTCGGCGCCTGTGCAAACTTTAAAATCAACACCTCCAAATCAGAAGCTTTAAATGTTGGCCTCTCATCTCCTACATTAGCCCAACTTAGAGCTACATACACTTTTCTTGGGCCGGCTAAAGGCCTATCATATCTGGGTACTGTCATCCCCTCGGATTTATCTAAAATTGCCTCTCTTAATTTTGAAGTTATTCTTCGGCGGATCACCCAGGAATAAAAAATAATTTTTGTGGTTCGGGAGAATAAACATACTGAAGATGACAATATTGTCCCATATCCTTTACTTAATCCAGACGCTCCCCATTTACCTCCCAAACTCTTTCTGGAAACAGGCCCAGCAAATATTTACCTCCTTTGTATGGTCCTCAAATTGCCCTAGAATCTCCCACCTTACGCTATCTAGACACAAGTCCATGGGTGACCTGGGTTTTTCCGGACTGTAAGAGATATCTGCCAATCAAAAAAAGACTGGACCGAAAAGCAAAAAATAAAACAACCACCTAAGTAAATGATAACAAAATACTGCAACGCCAAACAAAACTACATTTACCCAATAAAATAAATATTTCTTTATTGAAAATAAATCCATGCAAATTCAAAAATAAACAATTGCAGTGCAAAAAAGTGCAGACAGTGCTACAGGTAAGTATATCCCAAATCAAAATAACTCAATTCCCCAAAAAAAAAAATTATAAAAAATGTTAGACATGATTTAGAGTAATGTATTAAAAAATTCATGTCCCAACAAGGTAACATAAATAATACATTTATGATCAAGCCAATGTGTATAAATAACAAATGCAAAATAAAGCCATAGTAATGGGATAATACAGACCAAACAGCACGGTCTTTTCAGCTGAAAAACTGAAAAGAGGTACCTCCCATACCTCTTCCCATCTCCAATATCAACAACTGCAACATTTTCTTGCCTCCCTCAAAGGTAATTTTAATGCCCACAGACTGCTCACCTCATTTGAAGAAATGTGCATTCAAAATTCTCCACCTAGACATTCTATTTCTATATTATATAATCAACTCACCCCTTCAGACCAAGCCGATCTCCTCTCATACTGTGTAGCATGGGAGCTTGTTAGGCAATTCACGCCATCACAATGGCAAAGACGCTTTAGTCTTACTCATAGAGTTTCTACTGCTTCTAAAGCTCAGGAGACTAGCTTCAAGATTTTGACACGTTGGTACGGAGTCCCCAGCCTGCTTCACAAATGACATCCATCAAAACCGGCTGTTTGCTGCAACTTTGAATGCAGTAACTGGCACCGTGACACATATTTGGTGGGAATGCCATGTGCTGCAGGGATTCTGGAACATGGTGTATCAGATTATTGCATTGACTTCTGGCATGAATTTTCCCAAAACTCCTGAAGCGGCCCTTATGTTTATTTGATGTTTCAGGCCTAGCTTATATATTAAAAAAAAAAAATTCTTCTTAGGGTATGTTCACACAGCGTCTTGCTTCCGTGTGAACATACGCTTTTCTGATGCATCTCTGGGTCCATCTGAACGGACCCAGAGACGCAGCTAACAATTAGCAGTGAGTTTATCACTGCCGGCAATGACAGACACGCAGTGGTGTTCACATGAGTGATCGCCGCTGCGTGTTTGCATCGCGCCTGTCGGGTCCATCTTTCTGATGCAACCCAAGAAATGACAAGCAATTCTTCCGAAAAATGTTCCCGACAGGCATGATGCAAACATGCAGCAGCGATCACTCATGTGAACACCACTGCGTGTCTGTCATTGCCGACAGTGATAAATTCACTGCTAATTGTTAGATGCGTCTCTGGGTCCGTTCAGATGGACCCAGAGATGCATCAAAAAAGCGGATGTTCATATGGGGACAAGACGCCGTTTGAACATACCCTTAGACACCTTTTACAAGCAGCTAAATTTGTTATCCCCGGACACTAGAAGTCGTCTGATTCCCCGTCATTTGAGGAATGGTTCGTGGAAGTGACACATATATACCTTATGGAGGAATTATTGGCTACAACTCAAGAAAAAATTCATGCTTTGAATAATACCTGGGTACCCTGGCTCCAATTTAATCTAAGAGGTCAGAATGGAATGTGCACTTCTACTCATGTGTTTACTCCTGTGCTTCTTACCTTTCCCCCCACCACTTTTTTTTTCTCTCTCTCTCTTCTCCCTTTTTCTTATATTGTCAAAATATTAGTATATACAGGTCATAGCTTTATGACTTTTTCTGTTTTATACTTGGGTTTGCAAAACCCTTTTTTTGATTGAATGACCATATTGATTACATTGTTTTGTAGCAACTATCTACATTAGCATTTTGAACACATTTTGAACACCGATTCGTATTTTACATTGAAACTAATGTAAATCACACTGCACATTGTTAGATGTATTTTTGGGTCCTAAAAACAGATCCTCACACACATCTTAAAAACGGCGTGTGAACATACCCTTAAGGCGAAGCGAATCAGGAGGAGAAGGGAGACCAGCTGGTGCTCAGGGGGATGAAGCTGCAGTTAGTGGCAGTTAAGAGAGAGTTTTGACAGCTATTGGGGCCCCTGTCAGCTCAGGGAGCTTCTGGGATGCAGCAGTGAGAGAAGATATAGCCCTGAGGAGGGTACGCTGCGCTCTGTCCAGAGCTGGACACAGAGTGAAATGCCCGGCATGTAAATAGTTCATTTGGATAGAGAAGGAGATGGTCGGGGAACAGGGTCTTCCTTCCCCACTTCTGAGGCAAAGGCTAGAGAGAGGACATGAGAGAAGGAAGGGTTACCCCCGAGATACTGTCTGGGGGTAGAGTGGGACAGAGACCTGGGACAGAACAGGAATGATAGCAAAGATGGAGTGAGCTTGGTGTTAGCCTCCAATGGCAGACAGAAGGGTAAAGGAGAGACCGTTATCCAAAACCAAGCACGGCAGAAAGAAGGGCAAGAATAGAAGCTACTTCAGGGATCAGAAACTGTTAGGGAATGGTCAATGTTGGCAGGAAAACCATTCCCTGTATGCTGTGTCATGATGCTGGGGTCGTCCTCCTGTTGAAGCCAGGAGTTCTTTTTATAAACCAATTGTGGAAATGTATTAGTTAAGCGCCGACACAGTACACAAGCATCACACCCATCCTCCATGGAACATCGCGATTCACGTTCTCTGAAATCCAGAACCACATACAGTGGAGTGCGTCACCACCACCTGCGCCATCTTCTCTGCGTGTTACATCACCATAACAGGATCATCTAGTAAAAGAGGAGCTAAATATGCCAATCACTGCTATAGACCCACCCACAGCCTGATCCGGCAGTGCAAGTCTGAAGCTGCCTGTCACACTGTGAAACTGCATGGTGAGTAAACCCTTTTAATAGCTATCGTCTCCTATTTCAGTGCTAATAGCACCACCTAGTGGAGAAGCAAGGCTTCTGGCCCCCTTTCTACTGACAACATCCCAATGCCGGCAGCGTCATTCCTCTGCAATGAGTCGAAGAAGCAGTTCTCAGCACATCCTCTCCTCCATCTCACTCTAACAGCTCCTTCAAGAGGCTCTCCATGCTGCTCCCGCTAGTCAGCTGATGATGATCCTGCACTGATCCCAGTTTTGAACTGCTTCTCAGTCGTACCTCTTTTTATATAGTCCATCCTTCCCGCCGCTCCACCAATGCCCACTACAGTTCAGATCTTCTGCTCAAAGACATCAAGTACTGCCAAAATTCAACTGCCCAGATACAGACACTGGACCTCTCTGGCCTGCAGCTGACCCACCAATAGAAAAAAAAACAACTAAAAATTAAAACTACTAACACAAATATAGAGGGGAGTGAAAGATGGAAGATGACAGCCATATCTTCACATATTATTTCCTGTGACACCATGAGTCCCCCTGACAGGACATTAAGAACACTATAAAGCCATAATTAAACAGAGTTTTACATATATTTCTAAACAGAAAAGCAGATGCATATATGTCTGGTGGACAGACATACCATTGCATGAAAAGATTCCTGATCTTATCTTGTAGGACACTCACATATTGCTCAGTATTGAGACGATCATTGATCCTGGTCAATTATCCAATGCCTTTGGCTGTGAAACAACCCTATATCATCAGGCTTCCTCCATCCAACTTGACAGTTTCTTCAATTTCTCAATCCGTTAACCCCCTTTTCCCTTGATTCTCCCAGACCCATTTGCCTCCATCAAAGCCCAGTCTTGACGTTCGTCTCATTGCTCCAAATCACCTGTTTCAATATACTTCTGTCCACTTTTCTTCCTTTTTTGCAAACTCAAGCCAACGCTTCTGATGACGATATGAAAGTCGCGGCTTTCTTACCTTTTTCGGATCACCAATTTAGACTTGTGTAATGCATGCCGCCTAGTGCTTTCATGAACATCTGTGATCTCACGATTATGAAGCATACGAGCCAACTCCTCTGCCATGTTTGTCGCACCAGAACTGATACACCATTTGATAAGCTGACTTTTTGACTCTGATATTTTGCCTGCACGTCCACCTCTTGGCTTTTGAATGGATGGATGGACTTCATTTCATATTCTTCCAGCAGTCATGGCCTAACATGATGCAGTTTGGCAGTTTTCTTGGCTATGAGACCGTTATTGATGAGCTGGGCACTGCTGCTTCTCTTTTCTTGGGAAATCTCCTTTATGGTTTCTCCTCAATTCAAACTAGTGACTTTTTGCTGGGGAATCAACCTAATAACACACTGAGCTATTAGGGAATGTGAGAACAGGTTATAATTTGTAGTAACAAGAAGGAAAAGATTGTCCAACCACCAGGAGCAGAAGAGTAACAATACAGTTAATGCCCAAGAATCTGCAGCAAAAAAAGCATATGATAAATAGTTGCCCAAGTAAATTTTGCTTTGGATAGTCAAGATGTTTGTCTATAAAAGATTAAAACCCTTATGTTCAAAGGTAGTGGAGGGGTAAAATGTGGACCCCTGGGGGACTTATGGAGTTGAAATTTTTAAAACCCAATTTTTACCCTTTTGCTTGTCAATGTAGATTCTTTCCTTCTACTCCCCCAAACCTACAGGGGGCTACATCCCCCCAAAAAAGGGCAGCCCACTTAAGAATTTTAATAAAAATTTGTTTCCCCTTTAATTTAAAAAGGGTTTTCCCAGGGGACCAAAATGGTGCAAAAACAAAATTACTCCTTAATGGCGTTTGGCTTCTCTTTCATTTTGGATTTACAGTGAGGGCCCAAAAAAGATTGGCCCCTGCAATTCTGTCAGATTAATATCTTTTTTCTTCCTAAAAAAGGGCTGCAATCACAAATTCTTTGGTTTTTAATATTTTCCCTTTTTTTTGCTGCAATGAAAAAAAAAAAAACAAACAAAAACAAAAACAAAATGAGAAAAAAATTTTAAAAAAATCATTGACCCAATTTTCCCCCAAAAAACTTAAAAAATGGGCCGGACAAAAGAATTGGCACCCTAGCCAAATTTATTTGGGGACCCAAAACCCTTTTCCCAAAAAATTAATGGAAAAAACCCGTTTCCCCGGTAACCTTTCAATGATTTTTCTTCAATGCTTGCGGGAATTTTAGACCATTTTTTTTGGAAAAATTTGCTCCAGGTCCCTGAGATTTAAAGGGTGCCTTTTTCCAAACTGCCATTTTGAAAACTCTCCACAGGTGTTCTATGGGATTCAGGTTGGGCTCTTTGTGGCCCTTTAGAAGTCCCGTGCTTTCTCTAAAAACCATTTTCTAGTGTTTTTTGAATTTTTTTGGGTCATTGTCCTGCGGGAAGGGCCCCATGACTCTGGGGGGAAGGGGACCAGTTTTTCTCACCTGGGCCTTTTATGCTGAAAAAATGTTTTTGGGTTTAGTCTTAGATTCATAAGGGCCAGCACACGGTAAAGTAGTCCAGTGCCAGAGGAAAGAAAAGGGAAACCCAAAAAAAACTTCAGGGCACCTCCGCCATGTTTGACTGTGGGGGGACCGTGTTTTTTTTTTTTAATCCCTTTTTTTTTTCCTGTAAACTCTATTGTTGATCCCTTTTTCCAAAAAAAAGCTCTACTTTTGTCTCATCAAACCCAGAGAACATTTTCCAAAAGTTTTAGGCTTTCTCAGGTAAGTTTTGGCAAATCTACCCTGGCTTTTTTATGTCTCGGGGTAAGAAGTGGGGTTTTCCCTGGTGAAAAGGCCCAAAGGGTTTAAAGTGGTTGATGGAAGGTAGTACCCCCGAGGTGGGGGCCCCCGGTGATATAAAAAAAACCCTTTAGTTTTTCGTCGCATTTTATTTTGCTGCCCCCATTTTTTTATTTTTGGTATTTTCGGGGGGGTTTTTTTAAAGGGGAGCGGCGGGGGATTTTGGGGGGGGAAGGGGTCGCTCCAATCTCCAGCCCGGGGCCTCCCCGGTTTATTTTAAGGAAGCTGACAAAAGCTAAAGGGGAGGAACGTCTGGGGAAAAGGGGAGGTTTCCCTTTGTGAGCTGGGGAGACTCAAGCTCCCAAAAGGTTTTTGGCTGTGGAAATTTTGTCCCCTGACCTGGTGGGGGTGTTCCTTTATTTAAAAATTTGGGTTGTTCCTGGGGGAAAGGACTGCTTTTGAACTGTGGTTGTCATGCGAAGAAACCCTGATTTTGTTTTTGTTTTTTTATTTGGCGTCCAGGGACAATAAACTTTCGTTCATGTTTGCACCTTACCACCTGGTCTGCAGTTCCGGCTGCCACTGAGCTAAAACCCCAAAATTTGGTGTTTTCGGATGGGGGGCATACCCCCAAGTGCACAGGGATTACAAGTTGGTGCTTAAGACTGTATGCCCTGGGTAAAGGGGGCCAAAAAAAACGCTCTGAAGGCATGGAGGAGCTCTTTAAAGCCCCTGGTGCGAGAAAGGGGGTCGAAACCCAGCAGGCTTTTCCGGAGACAAAACAGGGCTAAAACTGGGGGGATTAACAAAGCCCCTTTGGTTCGGCACGATGGCTCCCCTTTGCGGACCCCATTAGAGCCAGGGAATCTCCCCTTTCCTCCAACCCGAGTACGGGCCCGTCTGGGATTTCACTTTGGCCCCGTCCAGGCCCCCAAAGGGTACCCCCCGGGGGCCCAATTTTAGGGGGAAAGCCCCCAGGTTTCCCAAAATGTTTGACCGGTTTCCCCCTGGCCCAAAAAAGTGGTAAAAACCAGACACCTGTACCCCTGCCCAGAGGGTTTTAAACGTGTGGTAATGGATCGTTTTGCCCATCCCTCTCTCCTGAGCCGCCCCAGTGCTGGGGTTGCCCAAGGGGACCCCAAATGCAGATGAACTGGTGAGCCGGGGTTAGAACGGTATGGGCTGTCGGCCCTCCCTGGGCGTAGGGGGGGTCTGAAGTCTCCAACGGGGGTTTTCCCAAAAGGGCGCGGGAACTAAAAGGGGAGGTGGACCAACCCTTTCCCAGGGAGGGGCTTTAAAGGACCCGGGGAAGGGCCGCGGGGTTAAAACCGGGAACCAAGCCCCCCCTGTCATCGGGTGGAGGGGCCAGGGCCCCAAGGCATTTTAGGGCACATGTCCCACTGTTTCCAAAGCCCTTTGGGATGCTCCTTTGGGAGGGGGCTGCCGATGTTTGCCACCTGCGGCAGTCCCGCCCCTCATTGGGGGAAGGGGGCCGCGGTCTGCCGGGTGGGGTGAAGGGGAGCCGGGGTGAATGGATTTTTTGGTCGGGAAAAGGTGGTCCCCCCTAGGATGCTCCCTCTCCCCAAATAAAACGGGTTTACCTGGGAAAAAAGGGGGTGGGGGTTTCTGTATCCATGGGGATACAAAAGTTTTCCCAGGGGCCCAGGTTCCCCTGCAAAAGGGACTGGGGGGGACTTTGCCCCGGGGGTTTAGGGGGGGTGAGAAGATTTTCGCATGACATCATCATTGGATTTTGGTTTTTCCCTTTTTTCTGGGATTTATGGGGAAAAAAGTTGCACCTGATCGCCTAAAGGGAAAAGAGGGATGGGGGAGAAAATATCGGTCCCACGGATCGGGGGAAGAGTTTCCTTTATGTGTATTGGCTGGGGTTGAGGAAGGGGGGAAGTATCCTTGGGGGTGGTTGCCCCTGAGTTGGGGGTTTTCCCGAGAGAATTTCGGGGAGGGCCCCAACTCCGGGATTTGACTTTTAAAGGGTCCCCTGGATCAAGTGAGGGGTGTTAAAGGGGGTTTTTCCCCAAGGGGCCAGGGGCTGATCCCCGGTTTCCCCCCTTTTTGCAGGGGAACAAGGAGCTATTGTATGGGTGATTTAAAGTGGGGACGACGTGGTAGAGAAAAATTTATTGCCCCAGGACTTTATCGTCGTCCTGGTCGGGAAATTTGGGCCCTTTTTTCATGTTTTGGGGTGGTCACCTGGGGGCGGGAAAAAAACCCCAAGAGAGGGCCCTGCAACGGTTCTATTTGGCCCGGGGCTTAAAAGAAACCCGGGAATACTGTCAGTCTTGCCCGGTTTCCCAAATTTAACCCCCCCGGTTTCCCCCATTTCCCGGGAAAGTCCACTAGTCCCCCTGCCGATTTTTAGGGTCCCATTCCAACGCTTTCGCCATGGACTTTGGGTGGGGGCCTTCTGGGGGAATTTCCCCCAAAGAGGAATCAGTATTTATTAGTGGTGGGGGTTTTTATGCTACCCGGTACCCTGAGGCATTTGCCTCTACGGGAACCCCCTCTGTAAGAGCATAGCCGCGATTTAAATTTCAGTTTATTCTCGGGGAAGGGGAATTTCCCGGGGGAATTTCTTGACGGCCCCCAAGGGGACCCTTTTATGTCAAAGGCCCTAAAGGAAAGGGTTTGAAAAAACTCCTAAAAATCACCCAGTTAAAAAACCTCAGAAACCCACCCCCAGAAGTGGCTTAGTGGAGAGGGTTTAAAAAAACCCTTAAAATCAATTTAAAAAAAAAGGTGTAGCAAAAGGCGGCGAAAAATTTGGGATGCCAAACCCCATTTTGCTGTTCTCAGTAGGGGGCCCCCCCAAGTTTCCAGGGGGTTTTTCCCCCTTTTTAAACTGTTGTTTTGGGCCGGCCCCCAAGGGTTTTGCTTGATGTGGTAAGGAGAAATGGGGAGGTGAAGCTACCCCCTTAAAAGTGTAATTGAGCATGTTTTCAAATGCAGGGAGGTTTCTCCAAGGTTTGCCCTTTGGGGAGGGGAAAACTTTGCCAAGGCCCAGGAGACCCAGGTTTGAGTTTTAAACCCGGGGAATAGCCCGACTTAGCCCAATTTAAACCCAGGGGGAGTGTACTAGTATTTGTGCCCACCTTTTAGAGATTTAAGTTCCTGGCTAAGTGGCAGGGCCCATATGAGTTGGGGAAAAAAGGTAGGCGAGTTTTTAAACTCCCAAAAATCCATCAGCCGGGAAAAAGGAAAAACCTTTTCCCAAAATTTATCTTTTAAAATTAAAAAAACCCTTTGGGAAAAAGGGAAATTAGGGGCCCCCCGGGGAACCCCCCCCCTTTTGAATGGTGACCCAGCCGGGAGGTAGTTTTGAGGTGTTAAAATTGGGAGGTTTTACCCCCTTCCCCAGAAAAAACCCTTGGTCGGGATTTTACTTGCAGCAAAATCGGATATGTTCCCCCCGACTTCCCGGTCTCCCCAGGTCATTAAAAAACAGGGGAAGTTTTCCTCACAGAAACCTAAGGTTTGGGTTTAAAACTTTCAAACCTTCCCGGATTTTGGGAAAAGGGCCCGTAGGGGGGCCCAATTTTTTTCCCTGGGGTTTAAAAAGGGGAAATCCCTAAAGCTGGGGGGGAAATTTGGGGAAAGGGCAAAAAGGGGGTGGGGGGGGGTAAACCCCTATAGCCCTTTGGTTTTCCCCAAAAAAACGTCTTGGCGGGGTGGGGGGGTTCTGAAAAGGACTATAGGAAGTTAAAATTGGAAGGGGCCCAAAGGGGGGGAATGTCTCCCCGTTTGGCCCGGGGGTGGACAAAAATCTTTAAAAGGAGGCAGGACCTGCTGGGGTTATTTTTCCCCCTTTGGAACCAAAGGGGAAGGGAAAATGGGATTTCCCTTTCCAAAGGGGGTCTAGGGGAGAAAACGGCCTTCTCCACACCAGATGGTTGTTACCCAAAATTTTTGGATGCCTTTTGGGTTTTCAGGGGCCCCCGGGCCTTCAAGAGGGCAATGGACAGATCTTAGGCCCCCACAAAGAATATGCTGGGATATTTAGGATTTCGTTTATTTTTAGCCGGGATTGGGGGGGAAAAACCAAAATGGGTAAAGTCCAGGGAGTCCTAGGGGATTTAAAGGGAAAGCTGGGTTTTAATTTTGAACCCCAAAAAAATGTGCCAAAGGCCATTTGGGGGGAAGCGAGATATTCGGGGCATAAATTTTGGGGGGAAAAAGGGGAGTTTAAAGGGGCAGGTAAAAAAGGGGGGAAAAGGGGGTTTCAGAATTGGCCAAAGGCCACTTACAAAAAAACCCGGGGTTTGAGCCCTTTTTGGATCATGGATATACAGGAGATTTATTTCCCAATTTTGCCACCGTAGCAAACCCCTTTTTCAGACCTTTCAAAAGGTGCAAAAAAAAATGTCTGGCTAAGTGGTCTCCCGAGGCGGAAAGGGCCCTTTCCCAAAAGCTGAAAAAAGGGGCTCTGTGTAAGCAGCCAGTTTTTGGCTCCAGATTTTTATAAAGAATTTTTAGTGCGGGCAGAAAAGGGCAGATGTGGGGGTTTGGGGGCCCGTCTTATCCCAGGAAATTAACGGTGAAGAGCACCCTGTCTGTTTCCCCAGTAGGAAGCTGTCGGCAGTGGAAGAAAAATTTTGCCCTGTAGAGGGAAAGGGGGGTCTCGCCATCAAGTGGGCTCTGGGGCTCTCTAAGATATTACCCTTTTGGGAATGAAGTTTTGGTTAATTTTTGACCATGCCCCGTTTAAAAAGGGTGAGGGGAGAAAGGGAACAACGCCCGGGGGCAAGGGTGGTTTCTGGCACTCCAAGGGCTTTGACCCTTTCCCTGTGGGCACAGGGCCCGGGAAAACTACTTGGGAAAAGGGGGGGACGCATTGGTTTGAGGGTCCCTTGCTTGGTTTTCAGCCCGGGGCCCAGCCCCCCGGGTTGGGCAGAGGGGGGGGGGGATTTTAAGAGACCAAAGGGGGAAAATGGTTTTGGGGAAAGGTTTTGTATCACCGAAAGGTGGCTGGCCCGGTGATATAAAAAAAACCCCTTTTGTTTGGGCGTCAGCTGTTATTTTTCTGGGCCATTTGTTATTATGGTTGTTCGGGTCGGGTTTTTTTTGGAGCGGCCGGAGAGTTGGGTGGGGAAAAGGGCGCTCCCCAAACTCCAGCCCAAAGGCCCTTTTCCAGGGGTATATAAGGGGGCCGGGTTTTTTTTTACACAGCTAAGGAGGAACCCGTTGAGGAAAGCTGGAGGCTTCCGTGAGCTGTGGAGACATTTAGCTGCCCAAAGGGGTTCTGTGGAATTTGTGCCATGCCTGGTGGGTGTTCCCCTTTTTTTACAAATTTTGGTTTTTTCCCGAGGAAAGGACTGCTTTTGAAATGTGGTTGTCATAAGCTGAAAAGCCTGATTTTGTTTTTGTTGTTTTTTTGGCGGGCCCGGGAAAATAAACTTTCATTCATGTTTGCACCTTCCCCCCCTGTGGTTTCCAAGTACCGTTTACTCCACTGAGCTAAAAAACCCCCACACTGGGTATTTCCCCCATACGTCCCTTTTCATTCAGGGCGCCGACGGTTTGTTGGTTGACAATGTTTTACCCCTTTGGGCTGCAGGGAAGGGTTGGGTTTTTTTTGGCTTTTAGTCGAGGTTTTTATCCCCCCATCCCCAACCCAAACTTGGGGTTGAAATCTTCGTCCCAATTTTTTTTTTTCCCCCCAAAATTTGGGGGGGTTTGGGCCCCAGTGCCATGGGCTTGGACTTCTGGTTGGGCATGCAAAAGGGGAGAAAAGGAACAAATTTAGGTCTTTGGAGATGGACTTGTGCCCCTTGGGGATTGTCATGCTTTCCCCACCCAAAATTTTGGGTTCTCAAGTCCTCGGGCGTTCTTTGGTCTTCTTTTTTTCTTTCCCCCCTCAAAGTTTGGGACACACAAAGGGCAAGGACCCGGGGGTTTAATTAAATTTTAAACCGTGTCAAAATGGCTGCAAGTGTGATTTAGTTTTTGCCAACACCTGTTAGGTCCCCAGGGGGGTTACAGGTGCGGGTTTAAATTTCACAAATTAGAGAAGCCTTTACCCTGATTTTTCAAAAAAGTGCCAAAACTTTTGTCCACCCCCTTTTTTATGTTTGGTGTGGAATTTTAAACCAATTTGGCTTTATGAAATTCTTTTTGTGGTTTTCCAAAAGGGAAAACAAATTAAATGAAGATAATAAAAACCCAAAAAATTTGTGATTGCAAAACTTTTTTAGGAAAAAACTAGTATTATTGACAGGGAAATTTAGGGGTGCCCAAAACTTTTGGCCCCACTGTATATTTTGTTTAAGGACTCCCGGGGGTTATATTAGGGGAACTTTTATTATCCTATTGCATCAGCACTGCATATTTCTCTATACTCAATAGGGAGTATTCTTGTTTTTTTGAGTTACATTTCTAAACAGAAGTTGTCTGACTTCTGGTAAAAAAACAATAATTTTTGCAGTAATCTAAATCCCATTCATTTGTGCTGTGGTTCACACTGTGGATTTTTCTGACCATGAATATAAAATCCACACTGCAGAAAAAAGTGACCTATAATTTATTGATTCCGTGTTAGGGGAGGCTGTTTTTTAGTGCTGAACCAGTGCTGATTCAGTGTGGTTTTTTAAAACAGATTTGCAATTTCAGACATGGTTTTGAAGCTGAATTTAGAGGTGGATTTTAGCCTCCATATACCATGTGAGGATTCAGTGCTGAATCCGCCTCAAGAGCTGCCACGTCAGTTCTTCTTCAGGCCTCTTTTTCTAGCACTGAAAAAAAAACAGTGCAGAGGAAAACCAGTATTGTGTGCACTGCGGTGCTTTTTTTATATTAAAACATGAGGCGGATTGTAGTTTATTTGGAATTTCAATTTATTGTAGTTTCAAATACTGTTTCAATGTCCAAAAGAGCCATGTGAACCTACACTAAATTCAGATTCCATATTAGAAACCATTGAATGGTATAATCTATTTACATAACCGTGGCATAAGCAGGTACATATAAAGTCAAAATCCATTGCAGAAATCCGAGGGTATTCTTTTGGATTTCTGCCATGGATCCGCAACAGATTTATTTAGACAGCGCCACTGTGTGAACAAGGCTTTAAAGGGAAGATATCATCAAAAAATTAAATTGTTTAATTTCCATTTTTATGTTAAACACATTTTTTAGGAATTTTTGGTTGTTTTTTTTTTTATTTTTCATATCACCTTCAATATTTTTTAATAATTCTTAAGTCTTGCAGTTTTCACTTTGGCCACTAGGCCTTGTTTGCACTGCTTTAACAGCAGTCAGAGTGATGCTTTACAGTAGCTTCATGCACATAGGAGACTTAAAGGGGATGTATCCTTTCATCAGTTCAGCTATTTTCTTGTAGCTTGATTTTCTCAGTTCCTGAAATCCAGGGGCGTTTCTTCCCCTCCCAGCTGGGTGTTTCTTAACTGAAGGGGGATGACATCATCCCCCCCTTCACTGTTCATGCTTGCTCCCGAGTCGGTGTGTTCTCCCCCCCCTCCTCTGTCTGAGTCCACCTGTCACTGTGTCGTTCCTCTCCCTATGCAGTGTTATTTTGTAAGAGCTGTTTACATAGCACACCCTGCATTCAGTCTAGAAAGCCTTCTATGAACTCAGAGCACTGATCTTTTCTCCTCTCACAGCTGGAGGTTTGTTACAGTTGAATCCATTCTTCTATGAACTCATCCAGAGCAGCACAGATCTGTCTCCTTTCTATATATACATGCAGCAGCATTAGGCACCGAGGCACAATTCTGCTGTTTTCTGATAGTAGAAGCAGCTGCAGTGTTACTGTGGAGCTGCTGGCTGTGCAGAGTGAAATGTTGCCAGCCCCTTATTCTGAGTGAGAGAGGCTCTATGCATGCTCCCATGAATACGACCGGGGGCCAGACATAATGTAAATTAGTAGAGCCGTCAGCAAATGAAATGAAAGAAGGTGGAATCTGACCGGCACTGGGGAACAGTGTTTACAGAAAACGAAGATAAGGCAGACTGTGAAACCAAGACAGCTTTGCAAATGACATCCAATTGCAAAGTTACTTGTTTTCACTGTGCCCTTATTCTCAGTCTCATTGACTTCCACAGGAGAGTTTTCTAGTCATGCTCTGTGACCTGGGAAGAAGTCACTGTGCACGGAGGTGAAAGGGTGAACTGTGACTGGTAGATCCTGTATTATCTATTCACATTGGTGTCTCCTTTCAATTTGACCCTGCTTGCGTTAATAATGAGCAGACAACTGAGAATCTTTCTCTACAGAACAGGAAGTGTCAGAATATTATTAGGCTTAGTGGCCGAAGTGAAAACTGCAAAACTTAAGAATTATTAAAAAATATTGGAAAATGTAAAAAAATATAACCAGAAATTCTTAAATGTGTTGAACATAAAAATGTGAGTTAAACAATAAGTAATTTTTGATGATACATTCCCTTTAAGAAATAAAGGCTGTCCTATGATTGGTTGCTGTGGGCAACAAGAGCAGTTTTCTATTAGACGCTTTCAGAAATCTTCCCCAATGTTCTAAGTGGTCAATAATACATAGGACTTATCAGTGACCAGTAATGGGTGAAGAATTTATCATCTGGGACTAACTGAATCCCAAAGATACAGAGAGGAAAATAAATCCTGCTGTGTTCCTGGATGTGAATGATGATAACAAGTAGATAACTGACTAAACTGATAACGTGAACAAAGAACGAAGTGGACTCAGAAGGTTCAAAAAGATTCTGCTTGGATACAGTAGCTAAATATATAGTGCCTGGTCACGTGAGTCTCAAATGATCTAACCCCTTAAAGACCAGGCCTATTTTGGACTTTACCCCTTCCTGTCACAATCTATTTTTTTCATTGCATTCGTGTTTTTCCTTTCCGCCTTCCAAGAGCCGTAACATTTTTATTTTTCTAGCTACAAAAATGTGAGAGCTCTTTTTTTGACGAACGAGATAAACTTTTTAATTGTGCCACACCACAGAATATACTGGGAAAGCAGAAAAAAAAAGTTTCATTGAGGGGAAATGTAGATAAAAACATCATGTTGGGGGGGGGGTGGTTTTTATGTTGTTCACTCTTCTCTATAATTCATATATTATCTGTATTTTACAGGTTGATACAATTCTGACAATAGCAAACGTAGGGTTTTCGTTATGTTTTAGTAATTTTAAAAAATTACAAATATTGGGCCTCATTTATGAAAACTGTCTAACAGTAAGACTGTCTTTGTTGCTCATAGCAACCAATCATAGCTCTGCTTTTATCTTACCAAAGCAGTTTAAAAAATGACAGCTGAGCTCTGGTTCCTTTGGGTGGGTTGTTTTAATTCCTGCCTAAGGCAGGAAGTAATAGAAACCTAAACATGGCAGCTATGGGAGCCTTCATTAGCTTTCAGCTGCCATTTTAATGAATCCAATCCGCGATCTCGCCGTGAAATGTCAGAGTGAGAAATGGTGTCTACACAGCAGTGGACAAAAAAACTACCTGAAAACCAAATCCTTAAAACGTTCATAAACTGAGTTTTTTATCCACTGCCTGTCAAAGGCTGCTGAGAAAATGCCATTTTTTGCACACTTTTTTTGTACGCTTTTTTGCATGTTTTCTATGCTCGTTTATTTAGCAGAAATGCAAAACATTATATTTCTACAGATTTCTGCAAAAAAAAAAAAAACGCCAAAAAGTGTGTCAAAAACAGCCGCTTTAGTAAATTTTCTGCCCTGCTCAGTCGTTTTTTGCAACATGTTTCAAAAAAACGACCAGCAAAAAAAAAAAACTTTCTGTGGAGACAACAGAACGTTTTTACAATGCAAGTCTGTGGAACCTCTTTTCAGTGTTTTTATAAAATGAAAAACATTGAAAAAAACTGACGTTTTTGTGTGCAGTGGAGACAAAAGGGTCAAACAGTAGAGACCAGAGCCGGTTCTGTTCCCAGTTGTTAGCAGTGATTAGCAACTGACACCAGCCTCCTATGTAGCGGTATGGAGTAAGCCTGCCACATAATTCCTTACTAGCAATAAAGAGGTTGTCTCACTACGAAGATCATAGTTTAAAATGAGGGGACCAAAAATCTAAGTATGTATGTCCTTGGTTAACATTAGCGTAGTGCTATGGTTTAAGAGAATGGTCTGCTTTATTTGTGCTTAGTAACGGTGTTTAAAGGGGTTGTATAATTTCATTAAATGGTCTTCAGAATAAGGGGACAGTGAAAACAAACAACTTTGTAATTGGATGTCATTAGCAAAGCTGTCTTGTTCTCACAGTGTCCCTTATCTTCTGTTTCTGTAAACACAGTTCCCCAATGCCGGTCGGATTCCTCCTCCTGTCCTGTCATTGGCTGACGGCTCTACTAATTTACATTCTGTCTGGCCCCCAGTCGGATTTAGGGGAGCGAGCATTCCTGCCTCTTACTCAGAGTAAGGGACCAGCAGGCATTTCACTCTGCATAGCCAGAAGAAACACAATAACACTGCAGGGCTTCTACAATCAGAAAACAGCAGAAATGTGCCTCGATCCCTGCTTCTCTCACTCATAGTAAGTAGCCATAGCAATTTCACTCTGCACACCCAGCAGAAACATACTGCAGCTGATTCTCCAATCAGAAAACAGCAAAATTGTGCCATGGTGCCTAACTCTCCTGCATAAAAGGGAGATTTGTGCCGTTTATAGAAGAATGTCTAGATTGAATGCAGGTATGTGGTATTTAAACAGCTCTTACAAAATAAGACTGCATAGGCAGAGGAAAAGTGAGATGTGGACTCAGACAGAGAGGGGAGGGGGAGAACAGGGCTCGGGAGCGAGCATGAACAGTGAGGGGGGGGGATGATGTCTTCATCCTTCAGTTAAGAAATACCCAGCTGGGAGGGGAAGAAATGCCCCTGGATTTGTAGCGCTGAGAAATTGAAAGTACAAGGAAACACACGAACTGAAGGAGCGATACATCCCCTTTAAGCCAAGGTCGGGTTACGCCCAGCTAATGTATTACTGGCTGTCGGACAAGCGTTCTGTCCCGCCCAGGTCGCGAACGAGAACGCGCAGGCAAAGGCGATGCAGTGAACAGGTCGCAGACGGGAATGCGCAGGGGGATGTATGTAGAAGCAGGGGCAAGGACGAGATGTATGTAGAAGGAGCAGCATGGACGAGATGTATGTAGAAGCAGCAGCAAGGACGAGATGTATGTAGAAGCAGCAGCACGGACGAGATGTATGTAGATGCAGCAGAAAGGAGAGATGTATGTAGAGCAGAGACGGGCGAGATGTGTGTAGAAGCAGCAGCACGGCCGAGATGTATGTAGAAGCAGCAGCAAGGGCGAGATGTGTGTAGAAGCAGCAGCACGGACGAGATGTATGTAGAAGCAGCAGCAAGGATGAGATGTGTGTAGAAGAAGCAGCACGGGTGAGATGTGTGTAGAACCACAGACGGATGTGTTGGAAAAAGGAAGCAGGAGCACGGACGAGATGTGTTTTAAAAAAGCAGCAGCAGGGGCGAGATGTTGTAAAAGCAGAGACGGGAATGTTGTAGAAGCGCAGCAGGGGACGAGATGTGTGTAAGAGAGCACGGGGGATTTTGGTAGAACCACAAGACGAGATGTGTGTAAAAGCAGGAGCACGGAGAGATGTGTGTAAAAGCGGGACAGGTGAGATGTATGTAGAAGCAGGAGCACGGGCGAGATGTATGTAGGAAGCGGGAGCAGGGCGAGATGTTGTAAAAGCAGCAGAAAGGGCGAGATGTTGTAAAAGCGGGAGCAGGAGGAGATGGTGTAAAGCAGCAGCACGGGGAGATGTTTTAGAAGCAGCATCACGGGGAGATGTTGAAAAAAGCAGCAGCAGGGGAGATGTTGTAAAAGCAGCCAGGACGAGATGTTTTTAAAGCGGGAGCAGAGGGGCAGTGTTTTTAAAAGCAGAGCAGGGGCGAATGTTGTAAAGCGGGACCAGGAGGATTGTTGTAAAAGCAGCAGCACGGGCGAGATGTATGTAGAAGCAGCAGCAGGGCGAGATGTGTGTAGAAGCAGGAGCACGGACGAGATGTATGTAGAAGCAGGAGCACGGGCAAGATGTGTATAGAAGCAGCACCAGGGCGAGATGTGTGTAAAAAAGCAGCAGAAAGGGGAGATGTGTGAAAAAGCAGCAGCAGGGGAAAATGTTTTGTAAAAGCAGCAGCACGGGCGAGATGTATGTAGAAGCAGCACCCGGGGCGAGATGTTGTAAAGCGGGAGCACGGGCAGATGTGGTTAGAAGCAGCAGAAAGGGGAGAGGAAAAAAGCAGCCAGCAGGTAGGGGGTTTATAGGTAAAAGGCAGCCAGCAAATTACAAAGGAAATGGCAGTCCCATGTAAGGTGTGCAGTCTTACATCGTTGGAACCACATAAATCTCAAGTGCAGTCTCACGAAACACAGAAAGAGAAAACTCAGCAATCCCATGTAAGATGTGCAGTCTTACATCGGCGGACCCACGGAAATCTCATGTGCAGTCCCATGTAAATACATTTTGTGAGACAGATGCGAGGTCCCACGTAAACCACTTGTGATACAGATGTGCAGTCCCATGTAAACACAAACAGATAAAGCATATAGTTTTGTTCTGCAGATCTGTAATAATCTGCAGGATATATCACTATGTTAAAGAAAGAGACAGAGAAAAAGGACCAAGCATTTTTTTTACATTTTGCTGTTAGCACCTTTTAACTATTATAACTTTTCTATTTTACTGTCGCTGTACAAAGGATTGAGCTGTATTTTTCAATTACACCATTTTGGGGTATATATAACTTATTGATCAAAGGTGTGTTCCCATGAAGGAACATCCGATTCACTGGCCAGCTCGTAGCTAGCCACAAGCTGACCATGCATGAGAATGAAGAGGGTGGCAACTGTGGTCATCTTCTCTATTCACTTCTATGCAAGTTCCGGAAGTAGTTGAAAACTCACCAATGGTAACACACCTTTAACTTTTATTACCACAAGTCTTCTGTCTACTATGAGTAGCTGCTGGATCTGGCTTTAAATGCATCTGTAGAAAGACGTGTTTTTTACGTTCATTTTTAACAAGGAGGAAATATCGTTTTTAAGATTCTAAATATTGCATCTAAATTGAGTGCTGCAACCATTTTTCAATTGGTATTTAATGTGTGAATCACATATGGTCCAGGGTAGAAAAAATGGTTACTATTGTATACCAGGTTCCAGAGGGTCCAAGGTTGGTCCACCATGCTCCAGCTCTGTTTTAATAGAAGTAAGGCTGAGGTACGAAGCTGAAGTTGGTTCCTTATTCACCAGTTTCTTATTCGCAGGAAAATACTTTTTAGTTTTTTAAAAGGATAATAAATAGGAAAATTTATCAGCTTAATAAATGTCATTACAGTGATGTGGACCAAGGAGAAACCAGTTGAAATCAGCTTGGAAAACACTAAAAGCTGGCAAAAAATGGTCATCAAAAGCAGAAACATAAAACTAAGGGCGACATGTATGATCGGGTTTTGCGCCCGATTTCTGGTGGAAACTGCGCCTCACCGATCCGAATCCCCTGTCGGATGCAGTGATGCGGTGTTAGGCGCAACCTTTGCCACTTTCGGATGCGCCTAACATGAAGAAGGGGCGTGCAATGGGCGCGGTGTGGGCGTTCTGGGACAGAACGCACCACATTCGAATTCTACGATACATGCATGATCGCGGGTCGGCAAAGTGTGGCGCATTGCAGCTCCGACAGGCAGATCTCGTTGAATGTGGTCTACGTGAGCCGGAGGAAGGAGTAGCGAAGCTAGAAACGTACATGGGGCAAAAATGTGCTCTAGGTCGACTGTAACAACAGTACAAAGCTAAAAATGAGTTGTTTATAAAATTATTTCATTAATAAAGATAAATACAAAGTCGTCTAAAAACGATTAAATGTACTTGTAAAAGTAGAGCATTTAAATTAAAGGAATAATATATAGATCGCAAAAAGAAATAAATCTGAAGCTCCCAGCTCTGTGAGGCATGGAGTATGTTTCCAAAAATCTTTTTTATTAGTGTAAAAAATTATCTGGAAAAAGAGGCTCAAATACCTTCTAAAAAAAAGACATAAATAAATTCAATAACAAAAAAATCAATAACATCGCTACATCAGAATAGGATATTGGAAAATGCACCGGGAAAATACAGTAATTCAAATTCTGTATGCTCTTATCATTGGGTCGGAATAAACCAGCCAAACACAATTGCAGCGACAGTGAACCATTATAAACCTTATGGAGTAAGTATTGACCAATCAAATGAACAGGCGGGACAGTTCAAGATACAGTAAAAAATGCAGAAAAGAGCCGATTGGTTGAAGTAGCAGGGGCTTGGCTGTACCGGCCAATACTGAGCGCGAGCTACTTTGTCCCATTGTAGTCTATGGACAGATCAGGGCAATGTAAAGTATATGTATAATAATTTCTCACAGAAGGGATATGCGATGAACTGATTGGTTGAGACCCAGGCGGAAGATATGAATCCTCAAATCATATGTAGTGCGTCGATTTTGCGTGACAGCAAAGTAAGGGCGCAATAGAAGGGCAACCTAAAAGTTATTACTGTCTTGGGGAAAGTTCTAGTACTGTGATTGGTTGGGGGGAAGAGGGGCTCGTCCTGCTTAGCCAATCAGCGAGTGAGGCTACTTATCTCATAGGGAAGGTGTAGGGGGGGGGGTAAAATGCCAGGGTTACTATGAGGAAAAGAAATGTAGAGTGAGCTCCTGAGCTCGCGAATTTAATAGCGCAGTAACGCGCTCTGCACGGCTACTGGTATCCTACCCGTCAGCCAGGATGATGATATGGTTCACAGCTATCCGGGTTGTCTGGATGACGTCACAATTGTCCCACAATTGCTATTGTGGGCAGTGCGTGACTGACAGTTGCCATGGAGACCAGTACCACAGCTATAAGCTGAGTGATGATCTCCTACTATATGAACCATATGACGTGAGTTAATATAATTATACAATTCCCCTCTGGGGAAAAGTGAAATAAAGTGTGATAAAGTAAAATGAAAGTGTAAAAAAGTTAACACACAAACAAAAAAATAAAATAAAAAACACGTACACCGACCCTTTTCCCTTTTTTCAAATGCCAATTGCCCCAAAAAGATAAAAAATAAAGTAACCCATATTTGGTATCGCCACGTGCCTTAACGACACGATCCTATAAATTCTGTCAAATTAACCCGTAGGTGAAACGCTGTAAAAAGAAAAAAAAAAGTCACAGTAATTGTGATTTTTGTTCATCCACGCAGCACATCGAAATGTAGTAAAAAGTACATCAAAACTCATATCAACATAAAGTGATGACAATTAAAACGTCAGTTCATCCCGCAAAAAAAAATTCCTTACACAGCTATGTATACGGAAAAATTTAAAAGTTATGGCTATCAGAAGATAGCGATGAATAAAAAAAAAAATTGTGCTTCCACATACAAAAAAAAATATATAAATTGTGTATCACCGTAATCGTCTCAACCCACAGAGTAAAACTAACTTGTCACGGATACTGCACGGTGAACGCTATTAAAAATAAAAAAACACTGCTAGGATTGCAGTAATTTTCTCTTAACCCTGCCTTCCAAATAACGGATTTAAAAGCGATCATAAAGTCTTCGTCACCCCCAAAAATGATACCAAATAAAAACGTCAACTCATCATCGCAAAAAAAAATGTCCATATACAGCTCCATAAACAGAAAAATAAAAAAAGTTTTGGCTCCTCAAACTTTGGCGATGCAAAAACGTGTTTTTCCTTTTCAAATAAAAGTGTTTTTATTGTGTAACAGCAGTAAAACATAAAAAAAAAATTACAAATTTCGGTATCGTTGTATCGTAATCAAACTGTGAGTAAAACTAGGCATGTCATTTATTACCACACAGTGACCGCTGTAAAAAATAAAAAACACTACCAGGATTGCTGTATTTTGTTCAAAATGCATCAAAAACCTTAATAAAAAGTGATCAAAGCATCACATGCACCCCGTAATGGTATTAATAAAAACATTCAACTCATCTCGTACTTAACAGAGCCTACAATCACGCTCCGTATACAAAAATTAACAAAGCTATGGCTGTCGAATAGGGACAACATAAAAACGCAACTTTTTATAACTCAACTTCTATTGTGTAAAGTAATAAAACATAAAAAAAAACAATATAAAATTTATATAATTGTAATTGTACCGACCACCCATTAGGTATGTTATCCCGTCATTTATCCGTATGGCGAATATTGGTAAAAATGATGCTCAAAAACAATGGCGGAACTGCCATTCACCCCCCCCCCCCCCAGATTTTATGGGCCCAGTGCTAAAAAAAAAAAAACTATGGAACACATGGAGCCATAAAATGCAAAATACACCCTAAAAACATACACCCTAGATTGACGATAACCTGAGGGGTTTTATTCCAAAATGGGGGTGACTTCTGGAAGGTTTTCACCTGGGTTTCTGGTACTTTGGGGGCTTTGCTGATGCGACATGGCCACACCAAATCTGTGCTCAAAAGCCAAATAACACTCCCTCCTTGTACATCCTGTCATGCGCCCAAACAAGCAGTTTACACCCTAATGGTAGGGTATTGCCAAACTTGGAAGGAATTGCGTAACACAATTTGGGGTGTTTTTTTTCAGGGGATTCCTTGTAAAAAATTTAAACATTTTTCAGCTCTAAAATTGGCAGAATTATTGGAAAAACATTTTTTTTGTTCATTTTCAGAGGCCGAACGCTAAAAAAATTTGTGAAACACCTGTGGGTCGATAGACTCACTGCAACCTCTGGATATATTCGGTGAGGGGTGTTGTTTTTCACAATATGGGGTCTTTTTTATTGGTTTTGGCCACCTTTTGGGGTGTCCGCAAAACTGAAAATGGCGCCTAAATAGAAATGTTAATGAAAATGAGGGACCCAGAGTTGGGTAGGGCCTCCTCCTATTCTAAGGCTTGTGGTTGAGCCAAATAGCTCCACTAGGGCCACATTACGGGATATCTCTGAAAACGTCAGAATCTGAGGGAATCGTATTAAGCTGCTATTTCCATGGTCACATCTACCTGTGTTTCACGTGAATAATTAATCAAAAATTCGAAAAATCTGAAAAAAAAAAAAGTGAAAGGTTGAAATTTCACCTCCACTTTGCTTTAATTTCTGTGAAATATCTAAAGGGTCAACAAACTTCTTAAATGCTTTTTTAAAATACTTTAAGGAGTCATTAATTGGGGTATCTAACGTACAGGCCCCTCAAAGCCACGTCAGAACTGGACTGGTCCCTAAAAAAATCTATTTTGCAAATGTTCCCTGAAAAATGTGAAAAATTTACTACTATATTTCTATGCCCCTTAATGTGGTAACAAAAAAAATAAACATTTAAAAAATGATGCCAACTTACAGTAGGACATATGGTAGATGCTAGTTATAAAAATAAGTGGAATATAACCATCTGGTCTTACACGCAGCATTTTTAACTTTGATAAATTGCTAATCTTTCATGATATTTTTATTATTTTTCACAAATAACAAGGATCTTTTTTGGACCAAAAGGTATTACTAACTTAGAGCACAATGTGTCACGAGAAAACAATCTTCTGATTCACATGGATAGGTAAAAGTGTGTCAAAAAGTTATTCTCACATAAAGTGACACATGTCAGATTTTAAAACCAGGGCTCCTTCAGGAAGGCCAAAACTGGCTCCGGCGGTAAGGGGTTAAAGGGTTAAATGACTTTGGGCCACTGATCCCACTCTGCCAGCACACCAAGAGGGATGCCCCACATCAAATTAAGTTTAGTTCAGCCTGGCCTAAAGTGGTTCTGGACATTAAAACTGGCATTAAAGTGGGCAGACAGGCAGTTTTTACTGATTTGAATAAGTAACTGGGGCTTTTAAATGGTTAAATGACTTTGGACCACTGATCCCACACTGCCATCACACCAAGAGGGAGACCTGCATCAAATTCAGTTTAGCCCAGCCTGGCCCAAAGTGGTTCTGGGCATTAAAACTGGCATTAAATGGACACTACCATCAACACTTAGGTGGACATGTCTGAAAACTGTCTTGGTCTAAGACTTTTCTTGTTGCTCATAGCAACCTATCAGAGCATCCCTTTCATTTTTTCCGAGCATTATATAAAATGAAAGGGGAATGCTGATTGGTTGCTATGGGCAACAAGAAAAGTCTTAGACCAAGACAGTTTTCAAACATGTCCCCCTTAGTAATTAAAAAAATATATATATGTCAAGCAATATAAAGCTGTTCTTTGAATTGTTTTATTCTTTTTTTAATAATTTGTTAACATTCCTCTAGGTGCAAGACTTCCTGGCTTGTCCCTGACTTCTCTGTGAGCTCTGACAGCAGTAGGGAGAAGACTGATTCATGGTTCTTCTTTCAGACTGTGGCCTGCGCTTTAGACATTACCTGACAGAAAATCCCCTCCCCAGCGCAGAAAAAGTTCCCCCTATTTTCCTCTCATGTCCTGTTTAGGCTCCAGTATGTTCTTATCTATTTCTGTGGAGAGAACAATAGAGCAATCACTGTGTCATTAACTTTTAGTTTTAATTTCTTTATACAAAAGATAAGTAGCAGCTGATGGTAAAGGCAGATTTTGTGCTGCAGGGCCGTAATAAATAAGTTTTATATCCTCAGTTAGAGTAAGGAGGTTATTTTATATGTATTTTTTAATAGCCAAATAAAAAAATGGACCAAAAATGTTTTTTCTGGGGTATATTGCTTTACCAAAAAATCTACTCTTTCTGTGGTAGTGTCCCTTTAAAGTGGGCACGTAATGGGACGTTTTTACTAACTTTAATTAAGTTAACTGTTGGTGTGAAAGGGTTAACATGGACTTTGCGCCACTGGCACTTTCACACCAAGAGCGGAGAACCAGCATCAAAATGTAGGTTTAGTTCTTCCTGGCCCAAAGTGGTGGTGGGTATCACAGCTCTTATTAGGGTATGTTCACACGACTTAAAATGCCGCATATTTTGGCACACATTTCGCCACATATTGCGCCCTATACGCGGCGAAATGCGTGCTGCAATTATGGAAATTCATAGCTCTCATAGAGGGCTATGGATTACGTGTCGCTGTGTGTTTCCACATTACTAACAAGCAGTGGAAGTTTTATAATGGAGTAGCTGAGTACCTGAGCCCAGGTGAAGGCGTAAATGTACTGGCAGTTTTGAAGTTTGAAATCTTTCACCATGAAAAAAATGTATCTAAAACTTAGACATTTATTGGATTCTTGTTAAAACATGATGTCCACAAAATACAAAAGTATAAAATCCATTAAAGCCAGACGCGTGTCGAGAGTGAAGCTCTCTTACTCATTGTCGATACCAATGATATCGGCAATGATTGAGAGCTTCACTCTCGAAACGCATCTGCCATTAATGGATTTTATACTGTAGCTGTGAGCACGGCCAAAAAACAAAGCAAATACCGGTTGGATAATAGAACTGGTATTTGCTCAGTGCCATGGGGACATGTCCTAATACTGAATAGTCTACAATCTATTCCAGTCCCCTGTTGACAGGTGGAAGTCATAGTTAGGCTAGATCCACACTGCATCAGACAAAAAGCGTCTGGTAGTCGATTTTTTCCGATGAACGACCATGGTTTTTGTCACATTTTGTGCAAAAACTACGGTAGATTTTAGCTTTTTTTCTGTCGGCTGTACGATTGAATGTACGGGAAACCGACATAAAGACTCCCAACGCCATTGGTTTTTACAACATGTTCCTAGAACCGACGTCGCCAGGAAATGACCAGAACAAAAACGACCTGTGTAGACCACTGGTAATTTTTTTCTCCTAAAGTCTCTGGGCTGGCTGAATGATCACATTTTCAGCAGTTTTAGAATCCTAAAACTGCCGAAAATACGATCGTTTTTCTATAATGTGTAGACATAGCCTAAGGGTGCTTTTACACTGAGCGCTTTTTTTTGGTGCGTTTTTTGTGCAGAAAGGCACAGCAATTAATGCTATACATTTCTGCATAAAAAAACGCATCCAAAGACACAACAAAATATGCACCAAATAAAATGCACTGTGTGAAAACACGCTAAGAAAAATAACCCTAGATTTATTATATATTTTATGGGATGATAAAAACCCTGAAGATGTGTTCACACTTTTGTTTTGGCTTCATGTCACACCTAAAGCCTTAAAACTATCTGTGGGGGACAAATATCATTAGAGCAAATTGTAGTCCATTGACTTCTATCATCGCCCATCGTAGGACCCATCATTTTCAAGGCAAGAAACTTTATCCAATCACATGAAACAGGAATTTATGACGATCTTCGGACACAGAGCTTTATCTATTCAAAGTAAGTAGAAGCTGTCTGCCCATTTATTGCCAGCATTTCAGAGCAAAAACCCATTGAAGGAGGCTGGAGTTCTGTGATTCTGCTGCAGAGCTCACTGGCTTCTAGCACTTTAATATGAGCCCGTGATACCCAGCATTACTTTGGGCCAGGATGAACTAAACTAGATTTAATGCAGGTCTCCCTATTGGTGTGATGGCAGTGTCGGATCAGTGGCCCAAAGTCATTTAACCCTTTTAAAAACACCAGTTACTTATTCAAATCAGTGAAAACTGCCCATCTGCCCACTTTAATGCCAGTTTTAATACCCAGAATCACTTTGGGCCAGGCTGTAGTAAACTGAATTTGATGAGGGGCATCCCTCTTAGTGTGGTGGCAGTGTGGGATTAGTGGCCCAAAGTTATTTAACCCTTTAAAAACACCAGTTACATATTCAAATCAATGAAAACTGCCCGTCTACCCACTTTAATGCCAGTTTTATTGCCCAGAACCACTTGCAGCCAGACTGGAGTAAACTGAATTTAATGTGCAACATCCCTCTTAGTGTAATTGCAGTGTGGGTTCAGTGACCCAAAGTCATTTAACCCTTTAAAAACACCAGTTACTTATTCAACACAGCAAAAACTACCCAATTTATTGCCAGTTTTAATGCCCAGAACCACTTTGTTACAGGCTGGAAAAAAATGAATTTGATGTGGGGTATCCAACTTGATATGATGGCAGTGTGGGATCAGTGGCCCAAAGTCATTTAACCCTTTCAAAACACCAGTAACGTATTCAAATCCGTCTGTGAAAACTGCACTTCTGCCCAATTTATTGCCAGTTTTAATGCCCAGAACCACTTTGGCCCAGGCTGGACTAAACTGAATTTGTTGAAGGGCATATCTTTTGTTGTGATAACAGTGTGGGATCAGTGGCCCAAAGTCATTTGAATCTTAGTTTTAGGTTTCTGCTTTGATGCCCAGCTGTTAGTATTTTCCAAGCTGATTTCAACTGGTTTCTCCTTGGTCCACATCACTGTAATGACATATATTAAGCTGATAAGTTTTCCTAAATATTGTCCTTTTAAAAAACAAAAAAGTAATTTCCTGCGAATAAGAAACTGGTGATTAAGAAACCAACTCTCATCCCTCTCTCACAGACTGCTTCCCATGCTTCCTATTACACTGACTGCTGCTTATGTCGCCCTCTTCCCTATGTGCCCCCCATCTAGACTGACTGTTCTCTAAAGCCCTTCTCTCATAGTATCTTCAAGTGCCTGGCAAGCAGCTGAACAATAATTGCTTAGCTTCCTGTTTATTCCCTGCACTGACTATAGAGCTGAGTGCAGCGAGGGGATGGGAAGAGCTGTCACACAGCTCTCTCTGATCAGGCAGCGATCTTCGTCATCACTACGGCACCTTGTCCTGAACAAAGTGAGTTTTTCAGGGGAACAGCGGTGCTCATGTTTGGAATGTTCAAGAGCTCTTTTTAAATTTCAGTTTTGTAATAGGGAAAATTGCCAATGTCTGTAATAACAATTGTGGCTCCTAAGGGCAGAACTGTCTATATTGCTCTGATTGGAGCTCTAGCCGTTGCTAAAAGGGAAAAGCCCAAAGGGAGTCCCTCAATTAGTCTGCACCTTACTCAGCACTCATTATGATTCTCTATGGGGTTAATTGGCTGGCAGAGGCATAGCTAAACGCTCATGGACTCCGTCCAACAGTTCTGCTTGGAGACGTCCCTAACAAACCCCACTATGGATAAAACCATAATGATACATATGTGTTTGTGTATATATAGATCTTCTTAGGCAGTCCTACCAAGATCCCTAATTGCTAACCCCTGAGGTTCAGTCTCACACTTCTGTTAGGGCATGTTCACACGGTGCGTTGGATCCGTTTTAGATCTGAAAAATGCATCCAAAACTCATCCAGCACGCAGGTGCGTGTTTGACTTCGTTTTGGATGCAGCAGGATTGCACCCTATAGTTTTAAATAGGGCATCTGCTGCGTCTTTCGGATCAAGAATTGACATAACAATTATTTGAATAGATCCGAAAAATGCTTCAGAAAGACGTATCGGCAATTGCTCATCTGAACGCTGATGCGTGTTTTACATTGAAAGCAATGTAAAACACACTGCACATTGTTAGATGCGTGTTTGGTTCCATTCAGGGTCCGAAACACAGTTCCTAACATGCATCTAAAAATGGATCCAAAATCGGATCCAACAGGTCGTGTGAACATACCCTTACTCTCTGCACTTGGGCACTCACAGGCACTTATCTGTATATAGCTGTACTGTGTGGGTGGCAGATTCATCCACTTTTTATGTAAACCACCCCCTATTTATGAAACATGGCTGCCCAATATGTAAACTAAGCACTTCTCACCTTTTGTTTCTTCCATGCACCCTAATAGATTGTAAGCTCTTGCGAGCAGGGCCCTCTCATCTTGGGCGACATATATGAAAGGGTTTTTCGCCCTTTTCTGGCGTAAAATGTACCAAAGGTGAGAGGTTCACCTAAATTGCTGATGTATGGCGCATTATGCACCAGACTTACTTTGTAATGTGTCAAAGATGTGGAGGCGTTCTGGGGGCGTCGCACCATACTTGTAATATTAGACACATTTATGAATGTGGCTCAGCAAAACTAGGCGCATTACTGCTTGAACAGGCAGACCTATTTCAAAGCAGTCGTAATGGAACTAGATTTACCATTAGGGCAAAAATTTTTCCTTATTTCTCAACTTACACCAGTAAAATAATAAAAAGCAATTTATGATAATTATCAAATTATATAAAATGTAATTATATCAATTTCATATACTATCTAAAAAATATAAAATTATCTCCTATAAAATGTATTTAAGATTAATATACCGTATATACTCGAGTATAAGTCGAGTTTTTCAGCACAAGAAATGTGCTGAAAAATACCCCCCTCGCCTTATACTCGAGTCACTGTGGCGCTCGGGCGCTGCGATGGCCTGTGCGCCGACAGGGACGCCTCAGTTATATGCGACTCCTCAGGGAGCGCATATAACTGATTGCTGAGTGAGCGCACAGTGTCTGGGCGCTACGCTGGCCCGGGCACTGTCCGCGATCCCTTCATCTACATGCGACTCCTCCGGAGCGCATATGGTGAAGGAGATACCACTGCGGGGCACAGAGGAGCACTCCGTGCTCCGCAGTGGCTCTCCGGGCGAGCCGCAGACTGGCGGCCCTCCGGAGTTTCCGGCACAGGCAGCGTGTATCATCACGCTGATGACCTCACCCGGCGACCTGATGACCTCACCCGCCTGTGCCGAGAAGACCGAGGAGAGCGCGCGGGAGACGGAGCAGCGGGGATCAAGGTAAGTGGTTGTTTTTTTGTTTTAAAATCCTACCTACACCTGCCTATAACCTGCCTAGGGGGACCTATGCCTGCCTATACCCTGCCTATACCTACAGCCTATAGCCTGTCTATACCTGCCTATACCTGCCTAGGGGACCTATACCTGCATATAACCTGCCTAGTACTGCCTATAGCCTGCCTAGTACTGCCTATAGCCTGCCTAGTACTGCCTTTAGCCTGCCTATACCTGCATAGTACTGCCTTTAGCCTGCCTCTACCTGCCTAGTACTGCCTTTAGCTTGCCTATACCTGCCTAGTACTGCCTAAAGGACCTATACCTGCCTATAGCCTATCTAGGTTGGACCCATACCTACCTAGTACTGCCTATACCCTGCCTATAACCTGCCTAGGGGGACCTATACCTGCCTATAGCCTGCCTATGGGGGCAATTACCTGCCTATAGCCTGCCTAGGGGGACCTATACCTGCCTATAACGACCTATACCTGCCTATAGCCTACCTATGAGGACCTATACCTGCCTATGGGGGCAATTACCTGCCTATAGCCTGCCTAGGGGGACATATAGCTGCCTATACCAACATTAAACTGCCTATACCAGCCTATATCTGCCTATGGGGGACATTAAACTGCCTATACCTGCCTATATCTGCCTATGGTAGGTAACCCATTAAATTAATGCCCTATGTTACCTGCCTAATGGGGGGACATTTTAAACTGCCTATGTTATTTTATTGGTATCTATTTTTAAAATTCACCAGTAGCCGCTGCATTTTCCACCCTAGGCTTATACTCAAGTCAATAAGCTTTTCCGGTTTTTGTGGCAAAAGTAGGTGCCTCGGCTTATACTCGGGCCGGCTTATACTCGAGTATATAGGATAATATAAAATTAATTTAAAATTAAATAACCTAAATTAATTACAACAATACAGCATCTAACATAAATCCCGTTCTCAATCGCGTATTTTCCGAACTAGCGTAGTATTATCAGTGATTACAACCACTTCACAGGAGGCTAGAAATAGAATAAAAAGCGGTAGTTTCTATTCACTGACATACTATTCTATGTTAGAGATCTTGCATGTTGCACCACAAGTCTCAGCAAGACCTGTGGTGTGCCGGCTATTGCTGTATGTGAAATACACATTACTAAGGCGGCAAAGTTCCACGGCGCGCCAAACGCAGATGTGAGGCGCTTCGAACCTTAGGCGCTATTTATGAGCGCACATTCACCACTTTTATATTTTAAGGAGCATTTTTCACTGGAAAAAGACGTGAAAAATGGCCTTGACGCGCCAAGTTTCATACATGTGGACCCTTGTGTCTGATCTGTAAGTAGCATTTTATTGTGTGATGTTTGGTTTTGTCCATACCCTCTAAATTGTAAAGTTCTGCAGAATATGTTGGCGCTAAATGAAGAATATTATTATTATTATACAGTATAACTATGTGTTTTATTTTATATATATATATATATATATATATATATATATATATATATATATATATATAATATATATATATAAATATAAATACCACTATATGTTGTACAATTGGGGCATTACCAGTTGGGGATGAGTCCTTATATTCTCTGACTGTCTAGACCAGTGTTTCTCAACTCCAGTCCTCAGGACCCACCAACAGGGCATGTTTTCTGGCTTTCCTTAGCAGTGCACAGGTAATGTCATTATGCTGCACAGGTGATTTAATTATGGTCAGTGCATTCTGTGGGAGATCCTGAAAACCTGACCCGTTGGTGGGTCTTGAGGACAGGAGTTGAGAAACACTGGTCTAGACAATGCTGATGTCATCACATTCTATAAAAACACACTTCATTGGCAAGGGACTTGGGGTATGTTCATAAGGCGTATTTGCGGACTGTACTCTAGGGCGTAATTGCGTTGCAATACGGGGGAAGTACGGCCGGCAAATACAGTAATTCGTAGTCCTCATAAAGTGCTATAATTACCTGCCGTTTTCCCGGTGCACAGTACACGCCGGGAGAAAGAAGTGACATTTCACTTCTTCCTGGCACGAAAACAAAAGTGAATGGGGGGCGGCACAGAGTGTTGTAGAAGTACACGTTGATATACGTCGCGATAAAGCCGTGTGAACATACACTTAGTAGCACCAAACTGTCAATATTTTCATACATTTTCAGGAAGTATAACAAAGGGACGACAAAATACTGAGTTTAAAAAGCAAATTATTCAGAACTGGTATTTCATGGGGAAGTATTTACTGAAACTGACATGTGTGAGTCTTACGTTACACAGCAGTAGTCCAGGGTAACCAACCAATCCAGGTATACAGCTGCTATATCTCCAGTGGCACCCAAAGCATCCCAGAGCCCAGTGGTGGAGTAGTAGGAAACCGTATTTAAGAAGAATGGAAGGTCTACATTGTGTGCTTGAGAAAGGGGGGCGGAACTTCCCCGAAACGTCGCCAATCAGTGTGCAGCTAACCACCTGTCTGTTTCCTACTACTCCACTCTTGGGCTCTGGGACGCTTTGGATGCCACTGGAGATATAGTAGCTGAATACCTGGACTACTACTGAACAACACAAGTATTGGTAAAATGAATTCCATGTGTTGGAGTATTTTGCATTGAATAAATTTGAAGTTTACATACAACATTTTACACCTGTAATTTTCTGATGTAGAAGTAAATGCGAGGGGTTTGGAGGATCTCCTGGTCTGCAGGTGCTGAGGGTGGACCAGGTGTAAGAAATAACTACCAGTTTGGGTGCTTTCACACAGCGCAGTTTTGATGCGTTTTTTAATGCATTTTTTGTGCAGGAAGGCACAGCAATTAATGCTTTACATTACTGCACAAAATCGCTGCAAAAATCGTGGCAAAAATCGTGATTGAAAGACTTGAAAAGCCACTGCAAAGAAAATGTGGTATTACTAGACACTCATTTAATGATGTAATATTGGCAGTGCCACCTCCTGGCAGACATGCCATAGTGACAATGAGTTTTTACAGCTCTCTTTACCATTTTGACTATTTAACCCCTTAAGCCGAACGCTTGAAAAGTAGTTAATGACCAGAACATTTTTTTACTTTTTGCCTCCTTGGGTTTCAACAGTTGTAACTTTTTTATTTTTCAATGACGCAGTTGTATGAGGCCTCGTTTTATTCGAGACAAGTTGTACTTTATGGGGGAATAGCTTAAGTTCACTTATAAATAATTGCAGAATTTGTTTTTATTTTTTTCAAATTTTTTTTTTTGTTTTTTACACCATTCACATTTCACACTTAATAACTTGTTAGATTAATTTTACAGGTTATTACGGTCGTGTGGATACCTAATATGTGTAGTTTTTTTGTGTGTGCAATGTATGCACAATTATTTTTTATTAAATATTTATTTTTATTTTATTCTTTTTCTTTACACTTATGTTTTTTACTTTTTTTTTTTAAATCCCATGAAGGGTTAGCTGCTACTCTTTTCTTTTTTTTTTTTTTTTTTACACATAGTAATGTATTAGCATATTCATGTATGCTAATACATTGTAATTTGTGTCAGTCTGACACAAGCAGTGATCAGGACAGCACACTGATCACTGGCTTGTTACACAGACAGCTCTGGGGCTACTCTAGGTCCCCAGCTGACTGTGCAGCCGTTCCCCGGCCTCTTTCGGGTCACCAGGTGTTCCGATCACCCGACAGAGCAGGGAGACCCTTTCATTGCGCTGCGGTGACGATCCGAGCAATCAAAGGGTTAAAGCATTGGGGTGCAGAGGTTCCCCCGGTGCTTGCAGGAGCTGCGCTAGGATCAGGGCTGTGTAGTACAGCCCCGATCTCAGCGCTGCTGCGATGCCTGGCACCGCAAACTCAGATGTCTGCAGCGATGCCAAAAGATGTCGCTGCAGACGAACGACCTGAAATGCCCGACGTAAAAAGTCGGTGGGCGGTCGTTAAGGAGTTAAAGAGGACTTGTGTACATATGTAACATGTCTGTTTTAGTAAATACTTAAAAGAAAGAATTCTGGAGCATTTTCTCGTATAATTTTACAATGTGCTGCTCCTCTGTTATCACTTCTAAAAATGTATTACTGAATCTGTCAGCTGAGTGTTACCATGGGGGTGGGGCCTTGCACAGTCTGACCATTCAGTGCTGACAGAGTCAGTGTGTGTGGGGGGACACCCCTTTAAACCTTTACTGCCACAGCCAGTATTGACCTCCCTGATAGAGACCCATTTTTTAAAATTTGAAATGCGTCACTTTATGTGAGAATAACATTTTGATACATTTACCTATCCGTGTGATTCAGAGACTAACTGAAAACACATTGTGTTTTAAGTTAGCAAGAAATCTTCGTCCATACAATCCTTGTTTATTTGTGAAAAATCTCAAAATATTGTGGAAATTTGCCATTTTCAAACTTTCAAAACTTTCGTGTAAGATAGTTATTACACACAAAATATTTTATAACAAGCATCTACCATATGTCCACTGTAGGTTGGTATCATTTTTAAATATCTTAATTTTTTCTGTTAACGTCATTAGGGGGCTTAGAAATTTAGTAGTAATTTTTCACATTTTCAAGAAAATTTGCAACAGGTTTTTTTGGGGACTAGTCCAGTTCTCATGTTGCTGTGAGAGACCGGTATGTTAAATACCCCATAAATGCCTCCATCTAAGAAACTACACCCTTAATGTATTCAAATCAGCATTTAGGTAGTTTATTAACCCATTAGTTGTTTTGCAGAAATTAAAAGCAGAAATTAAAGTAGAGGTGAAATTTCAAAATTTCACTTTTTTTTGCAGATTTTCAATTTTTATACATTGGAACATGGTAGATGAGACCAAGGAAATACAACTCAATATCGATTCCTCCAATTCTACCATTTGAAAACATATCTAGTACGTGGCCCTAGTGCGCTATTTGGTCCAACCACAAGCCTCGGAGTAGCAAGAACACTTACTGGACTTTGGGGTTTCATTTCCAGTTTGTGGACACCCCAAGGTGCTAAAACTTAATAAACACCTCTAAAAACACCTCATATTGGAAACTACACTCCTTAAAGCGGTTTTATCGTTACAAAGATCATGTCTCAGATTATGGGGACAGTAAAAATAAGCACTTTTGTAATTGGGTTGCATTACCTCTGTCACTTGGTTTAGCAGATATAAGCATCTCTGTAAAACTGTCTTTTATTTCTGCTGTTGCTGGGTCAGAACGCCCCTGGGTCGATTCTGGCACCCTAGACACGCCCCCTGCACTGTGATTGGCTGGCTGACATTTCATTCAGCCTGTTGGGATACGCCCCTAGACAGGAAACGCCCCGGCCACGCCCCCTGCGCTGTGATTGGCTGCCTGCACACTCTGTGTTTACTCCCAGCTGTTAAAATCGATAGTGAAACCAAAGTCTGCTGGCTCTATGTACATCTCCCAGCTTTAGGGTCAATGTTCTGGGCAATTACTGCCTGTTTAAGGGGCTTTTGCCAAGAGGTTGATTCACCTCCTCACAGATCCAGTCCTTAAGCTGCTACTTGGAAAAGAGGGCGTTCTGTTCCTCAGATCAAATGCAAGCCCCACCTCCTTATGACGTCATCACCTGTATTGATCCACCCTGCAAGACAGAGGTTGGGAGTTCAAGTCCCATCAGTAGTGTTTTGTTTTTTTTTATTTAAAATTTATACACATATGTAAAGATATGAAAATATATGTGTGAACATCTATAATTTTATTCATATACACACACAAAGCTCCCCTATATAGTGTCCCATCCTTGCAGTCACACCAAGCACTTCCAACATACGTGATACAATGCATATATTCTGGGGGATGAGAAATGATATAGGGGAGCCCTGTATGTGTATATATATCATTATAGAGATTAACATATATATTTTAGGTCTCTCTACATATGTGTAGAATTTAGGGGGAAAAAAATATACCCTGTGAGGGACTAGAACTCCAAACCCCTTCGTTGTAAAAACAATAAGTCTATCACTGCTCTACCCACTGCACCACCAGCTCAAGTCAGTTACAAGCTGAGCAGGGCCTTCTCTTAAAGCTGATTTGCTTCTCCACATGTCACTGACAGGAAGCAGAGATCTTAACAGCTGCTGGCTTTCAGTTGTGTGTAAACTAAGACATATGACAGTTGCTTGCTGGAGTTTGGAGCCTCAAGGCTGCAGACATAAGCAGGCAGGAGGCTACAGAGCTGTTATATCCAGACAACCTTCTGCATCCCCTGCTTTAAACAAAATGATGATGTCACAGTTCTTCAGTGAGGGGAGACACGCCTCCTGGGAGGAGAGACACGCCTTCTGACAGGAGAGACACGCCCCTGTATTTCAAACTCAATCTGAGAAAATTAGCTTGACAGCATGAGCAGCTCAAACGATAACACCTAAGGAATATATCAAGGGGTGAATATATCGACCCCAAAGGTGTTTCACAAAATTTCTTTTAGCGTCAGACAATTTATCTTCTTATAGCCATAACTTTTTTACTTTTCTGTACACAGAGCTGTGTAAAGGCTTTTTTGTGGGATGAAATTATGTTTTTATTGGTACTACTTTGGCATTTATATCAGTTTTTGATTGCTTTTTATTCCATTTTATGTGCTGTGGGATAAAGGAAAATCGCAATTCTGTGACTGTGGTGTGTTTTTTTTTTTGTTTTTTTTAGTGTGTTCACCGTGCAGGTTAAATGTCATGACAGATTAATAGGGTAGGTTATTACTCACACAACGGTACCAACTATGACTACTTTTATTTTTCATCTTTTTTGGGGCAATTGGCGTCTGTAAATGGGAAGGGGTGGTGTACGTGTTTTTATTTTATTGTTTGTGTCTTACTTTTTTTTTTACTTTTCCCCATAGAGGACTTGTAACAGTGATTTTCAGATCACTGATACAATGGAAAACAGTACACAGCATTGCTGCTGTGCACTGGTCTCCTTGGCAACGGTCAGTCACTATGCACAGCCACGTGTTAGACTCCCGGGCTGTCAGGTAAACCAGCAGCAGCCGTGAACATGCCACGGCTGCTCCAATGGACAGAGAGAACCTGGCATTTTGCATGGGGCCAGCTGTAATAGGCAGCTGGTCCCATGCTGCGATCGTGAGGGTCCCGCTTGACAGTGGGTACGATGTTCAGGACATACCAATAAGTCCATTTGCGGGAAGTCAATTCCCGCTAGGATATATAGGTTCGTCCAATGTCGGGAAGGGGTTAAAAATTAAATGACAACATCCATCTGACTGACTTAATATAACTTTTCTAAAAGAAGTAACAGAGAAACAGGACAATCAGTTATAAGAAGATGCTCCAGAATTGATATTTCACAAGGAACACAGGTATGTACTAAAACAGACCTGTCAGGAGATGTCACGGGTCTTCTTTAACTCGTTAACGACCACCCACCGACTATAGACAGCAGGCGGCGCTGGTTGTCTTTCTGCAGCAATGTCTAGAGACATTGCTGCAGACAGGGGGGTCTTGCGGCGCCCAGGGCCACAGCTGTGTCATACCTCCCAACTTTTAGAGATTGCATAAAGGGCCACCTCAGGCCACACCTCTTGCCATGCCGAAACACATGACATCACTCAAGACACATCTCTAACCAGGCGCATACACATACATGCCAACTTTTTAGATAGTCAAAAGGGACACATTTTCAGGATTGCATTGCATCCAATGATGAAATATTAAGTAAGCTGTTATATAATATACAGCGAAGAAGCAATCGGATACTTTTTTTCCTTATTCAAAGCTTTATTTATGTAACAATGAGATTAAACATTGATATAGGCAAAGACGGTACAAACAGAGGCAACATTTGTCGGTTACAGAGGCGCTCACAAAAAGATGAATCATCATGTATATATAACTTAGAACCAAACAATTCAGCGCAAGATATCACAGAGAGTACCGGTTAACCGATGATCACTGGGAATTAAGATATTCAACAAGTACATGTGTTCAGGCAGAACAGACCTGCAAGGTGAAGAGATGACTTGGATTTGGAGATATCTTCCTTATAGCAAGGAAAAATTAGATAAGAAGGCTAGAAACCCAGTAAATTAGTCGAGGATAGAAAGAGAGTCATTTTTGCCCAGACCAAAGTTAGAGAAAGGACAAAAAGAACATCTTATCAATCAAGGCAACAGGCCATGTAACAACAACCAAACTTGGATAGGGGAAGCCAGTCGAAGCCCATTCCACATCATCAGCATTCAAAATCAGAGAGGAATTATGCACTCCGTCGCGGAAATTCAGCTATACTAGGGAGGAGTAGTGAGCGGATTTACAGAATATCAACCAATCGTTCCAGACTTTAAGGAAGCAGTCAGAATCTGAATACGACTCACAACACAACTCCTCCATCCTACACATTGTATGTAGTTCCTTAAACCAATCTGTAAGCGAAGGGGGGAGAGTGGAACGCCATAGTCTCGGTATCACCGCTTTAGCAGCATTTAATAGAAAGGATAGTAAGTGGCCCATCAGGGAGTGTGTTGAGCGCTGTGTAGCAAACAAAAGGAGGAAGGCCGGATCGTTCTGCAATCTTTCGCCACAGATCAGATGGATCGCGTCGAGAACCTTAAGCCAGAAGGGCCTAAGGGAGGAGCACCCCCACCATATGTGTAACATCGTGCCCTCCTCCCTGAGACAGCGCCAACAAAGATTTGAGACTGAGGGAAAGAGTGTGTGCAAGAGGGTCGGCACCCTGTACCACCGAGTGATGATTTTATAATTTAATTCCTGTATCCTTACTGACACTGAGGTACCATGGGCAAGGGAGAGCATCCTCCTCCAGTCCTCAGGGGGAACTCTCTTGAAAGGTCCCTCTCCCAGGCAGCCTGAAAGGGCAGTTTTGAAGGTTCCGCAGTGAACACCAACAGATCATAAACCTTTGAAAGTAAGTGTGTATTGTGGGTCACCTGCAAACACCAGGATTCAAAAATAGTGGGGGCTCGACTGATACTCGACTGATAATAGTGAAATCTAGAGAAGCTCACCGTGCCTGAGGATAACGCAAAATCAGGGTATGATTTAAGTGCGCTACCTTCAAGCACATCCCTCATGACCCCGAAACCCCTCTCACCACCCAGACCAAAGTTCCGGCCTCTCAACGTCTCAGGAAGCCCTGGATTGCCTGTGATAGGGGTAAGTGGACCCCCAGCTTTGAGTATATGCATTGAAGAAGGATATGATCTGTGAGTGCCCACCACGGTCTGCATAATCAGGGGAACTGAGTTTAGAGATTTTTTTGGGTAACAACTCTGGGATTAGCCAGGGGTAGCTGCAATAGGACCTCCATGCATTGCAGACTCAAGCTGAATTCAAAGCTTGGAATGAGCATGATGGAAGCAATCTAAGATTCTAACAGCCTAGGAAATATGCCTGAAAATTTGGTAAAGCTAAGCCCCTGTCCATCTTAGGCCTAGTTAATGTTGCTTTTGCAACTCTAGGTCTCTTTCCAGCTCATATGAATTGCGTAATGGCTTTTTGTAAGGATTGAAAAAAGGATTTAGGAATAAGAACTGGAACAGCTTGGAAAAGGTAAAGGAGACGGGGCAGAATATTAATTTTTAGTACATTGATGTGACCCAACCAGGAGAAATCCCTCTTATCCCATTTAGAGAGGTCCCCCTGGACGAGCCGCAGCAAAGGGGAGAAGTTTAGATTGAAGGTTCTAGTCAGGCTCAAAGGGAGGTGGCTACCAAGGTATTTGACAGGGGTGGTGGCCCAAGAGAAGGAGTAGTGCTGTCTAATCTGAGTCACCATGTCTCCTAAGGTAAGGTTCATCGCCACACTCTTTGACATATTTATCTTATGGTTGCTGAGGGAACCAAAATCCTGTAGTACTTTTATTATAGCAGGTAGAGAAATTAGGGTATTGGAGACATACAAGAGCAGATCGTCCGCAAAGGTAGAGCACTTCACGTGAAGGTTACCACAGTGAATTCCATGAATAGAGACATCTGCCCGTATGGCCTGTAATAGATGTTCCATCACCAGTGCATACAGGAGTGGCGAGAAAAGGACATCCCTGCCTGGTACCATTGCAAGGGCGAAGGGTGCAGAAAGAGAGCCGTTAACTCTAACCTGAGCCTGCGGAGAATCATATAGGGCGAATATCTTCGCTATAAAAGTAGGTCCTAAGCCCAGGGAAGATAAGATACCTTAAAGGAATGTCCAGTCCACCCGGTCAAAGGCCTTCTCTGCGTCAAGTGAAAACAGCATACAAGGGGCCCCAAACCCCTTAAACAGAATTGATTAATGTAAATGTTTTCAGGGTATTTATCCTCGCCTCCCTCGAGGGAATAAAGCCACCTGATCCAGGTGTATAATGTCACCTAGAAGCGGGGTCAGTCTTAAAAGCGATAAATTTCGCAAACAGTTTAGTAACCTATTGATGAGCGAGATTGGTCTTTAGCTCTGGCACAAAGTCAGATCTTTTCCGTCTTTGGGGATTACATAATATGAGCTTTGAGAAAGGTGGGTCAAAAGGGAGGAGTTTGGAGACCGAGTTAAAAACCTGCAGAAGTGGGGCCAAAGGTTTATCACATAGAACCTTGTAAAATTTGATTGTATTTGCCCCTCTGGCCCCGGACTTTTACCCGTTGGAAGGAAGAATGGCGCAATAAGCTCCGTCTGCGTGAAAGGCTCTTCTAGGAGGCCCAATATCTTTGGAGACAGAGTGGGAGGAGGTCTGCCGGAGATAATCCTCCAAGCCCCGGGATGTTGGCAGAGTGAGAGCGTGAATGATGTAGGGGGAGATTATATAGGTTGGAGTAGTAACCCGAAAAGCCTCGAGTATATTGTCCGTGAGGAACGCTAATCGCCCATCTGGCTTCTTTATTTGAGGGACAAACAGGGAAGACCTCTGCTCTCTAAGAGCTCTGGCCAAATACTGTCCAGGCTTATTGCTCCAGACATATGACCGCGTGGTGAGAATTTGCCGATATCGGTTATGTTTACGCTCCATGAGCAAAAGTATCTCGTGACGAAGCTGTATCAGTTCTCAAAGGTCGGACTCCGCACCAGTAGCTTTCTGGGAGGTCTCAACTAAATTAAGTTTAGTCAAGAGGGACAGAAGCTTAGTCGCAGACTCTCGTTTTAATCGTTGACCAAAGGGTTTTTTGAGTGCGCCATGGAGTCCACACTTCAAAGCCTCCCACCTGTTCTGAGGAGACGTTGGGTCCTTGGAGTGAGTGCTTTGAAAATCCTTTATATTGGACTGCAGGTCCGACAGGCATAGAGCATCCTGCATCAGAGATTCATTTAATCTCCAGGTGAATGGGGGGCACTGAAAGTGCGGGAGGGCAAGATTACAGTGTATCGGCGCGTGATCGGAGTGGAGGATGGAGCCTATCTTACAATCTACCGCTAGTGAGAGCAGGGAGTGTTGAAGTAAAACGTAGTCAATGCGACCGTAGGATTGATGTGGATGGGAGAAAAAAGGTGTAGTCCCTCTCCCCAGGGTGTAGGAGACGCCACACGTCAGAGAGTTGCATATTATGTAGCAAACGCTTGACTTTGCCGAGCACATGAAGGGGGACAGCAGAGCGACCCGAAGAAGAGTCAAGCGTGGGGTAGAGAGTTAGGTTGAGATCACAGCACAAAATAATTTGGCCCTGTGCAAAGCAAGTGAGGTCCTCCAACACCCTGGACAAGAAGGATAACTGATTAACATTAGGCACATAAAGGTTAGAGATTGTATAAATGTGTCCTTGTATGCTGAACTCCACAAACACGGCCCTGGCATCTGAATCCGTAAAGACGTCCAGGATCTGGGCAGGTAGGGACTTCTGAATAAAAATGGCAACACCCTTCGTCTTTTGGGAGTGGTTACTGCTATGGTACCAGGCGGGGAAATAGCTATTGCGGACAACCTTAGCGTGTTCTTGCAAGAGATGTGTCTCCTGAATACATACAATGTGGTATCTTTGTTTATGCAGAATATAAAGGATCTGCGACTGCTTTTCGGGTACATTAAATCCCTTAACGTTAAGGGATCTGACTCTAATAGAAGTCATAACGAGGAGATAGAGAGCTGTATCCGAAAAGCTTGTTAGATAGTAAGAGAGCTGACGATGGGACTAGCAACGACCGGCCATGGAGTAGGGAAAAGGAAATAACAGACAACTCACAAAACAAGAAAGGCCTACGATACTCAGGCCACAAAAAGAAACATGGCAGACTAATAGCTGCAGTAAGCCAAATAAGAAGCATGGCTAATAACGCTAGGTGGTAATCATGACTGCTTCGCAGGGCTGGCATGAACCGGGCGAGGTAAAAACACTAGACATGAACATAGCTCAACAGGAACTTGACAACAAAAGAGGCTAGCAGTGTAAGGGAGGGAGGGAGGAGTGGAGGGAGAGGAGGAGGAGGAGGAAGGGGACAGCATACAAAAAAAAAAGGAAAAAAGAGGGGGAGGGCGAGTATCAGGTTTACACTGTTTGGCGTACAGTAGAAGGCATTCCGTAAATAATGAAAGATAAGCAAGTATCTCAATGGGTCACAAAACCAAATATCACTAGCTTGTAAGGCAAGAAGATCGACCTAATCAGCATATCAAAATAACAGTTATGCAAACTATTCAACACAGCTCAGATCGATTGTTTAAGCAAAGAAACGACACTGTTTCATGAGGACCTAGATGTGACATCTAGGACACAGACAACTCTCCGTCCATCATAAACAAGGGGTGTTAATCGAAAAAAAAATGCATCCATCTCACAGTTTCCGGGGGAGGCATCAGCATAGCGGACCACCTGCCGGCGATGGGTCTTTGGTGTTCTTCCGCCTTACAGCCGAGCGTTGAGTCTTTGGAGGTGATGAAACTGCGGGAGTGGTACGATCCTGTGGAACAACAGTACCTGAAAGGAAGTGGGTGGAGTCCGTGGCAGTGGGCCAGTCGGTAATGGCAACCATGGGTATCCCCAGAGTCGTAGTGAAGGACTGGAGATCAGAGGGTGACCGAAGAGCAACAAGGGATTCTCCCTGTTTGACCTGAAGGGCAAAGGGGAAACCCCATCTATATTTAATGTGACGGTCCTGCAGCATCTTGAGGAGTGGCTTTAAAGCAGAGCGCATACGCAGAGTGCATCTGGAGAGGTCCGGGTAGAGACCGATTTTAGAGTCCTCAAACATCACAGTTTGCATAAGGTGGGCCTTTCGTAAGATCTCTTCTTTGGTGGCGAAATGATGGACTCTACATATCACGTCCCTTGGTCTATCAGGGTCCTGACTTTGAGGACGTAGAGCCCGATGAGCCCGGTCGAATTCTATTGTTGTGTCCAGTGGCCGGCCTAGGATGTGGTTGAACATTTTAGTTAGAACAGGTATCAGTTCCGAGGTCCTCACTTTCTCTGGGAGACCACGGATCCTAATGTTGTTGCGTCTGCTGCGGTTTTCAAGATCATCCAAGTGGGACGCCAGCTGTTCTTGACGCTCAGCTTGGGAGGCCAATGAGGCTTGTAGACCTGCTACCTTGAGATTTGTAGAATTTTGAACCTGTTCAATCTGTTTGACTTTCTCCTGAAGGGTTGTCACTGCAGATTGCACTGGTTGTAGATCTCGATGCCATGCCTGCTGGAGGTCTCGGCCTAGCTGTTGCATATCGCTTTTGGACGGCAGAAGTGTAAGTAGTGCCTGTAACTCTGGGTGGGCCGCCAACGCACGCAGCGCATCTTTCGGAGGAGACAGAGAGGCAATATGACCCACAGGAGCTGAGTTGGAGCCGGGGTCGCTGGGAGCTCTATGAGGGACTTCCAGGTGTTGGAAGTGTGGGTTATGTGCCCAGGATGGGGACTCTGAGTGGGAAGTCCAGCTAACACCCCGCGGAGTCAGAGATTGGTCAAGCATCTGTTGTTGCTCTATAACAGGAGAATGAGCCATAGGGGGAAAGGCAGACCAGTCTGATATCACAAGATTGAGAGAGGTACGAGGTTGTTGGGTATCATATCCAGAGCCAGTGCCAGGGAGCACGGGTGTTGACCCTGCCCGAGCTTGCAAAGGGAGGCCGTGGTGCGGGTCTGTTCTGTTTAAGGTAGAGGGGCCATTAAGGCTTGGAGAAGCCCCTGCTGATCCCTGATGACCTAATAGAGGGGCCGGGCTGGAGGCAGTGTAACTTAGGGGGTCGTCTGAGCATGCTGAGGCATTGTTTTGCTCCAGATGGGGCCCCTTTGGGTATGGAGAGGAGCTTATATCTTGAGGGGGTGTAGGAGAAGTTTCAGTAGCCCAATTAGTAGAGATATTCATATCCGGGCTTTCTGGGGGTCCCACTCCCCAAGAGATTAGGTCTTTCTGAGTAGCTGGGCTCTGTCTTGCAGGGGAGTCTCTATCTGGAAGCCCCTGAGATTTACAACCCCTCTGTGCAGATTGCGGGGGACAGTCTGATGCGGTCCTATCAGACCTCTTTAGGGCCTCTGTGCTCAAAGATGGCGTCGGCGCTGCCATATGCCCCTCGGAAATGGCGGCAACAGGCTACTGCGGCAAGTTAGATGGGTGGCTTCCCGTGTGCATCGCAGTCCCGGGCAAAAGCGGTGTCAGCCCGGAAGAGGGCAGTGATTGGCCGATATTAGAGGGCACAGGGGCTGTGTCTCGTACCTGTGCCTGCCGTGCATCTCGTTGCTGTGGCATAAAGGGTGGTGTGGAGCGTTCACCCGACGGCGAGGGATCGCCTCTGGACGGCCTCACTCCGGAGTGTGGATGCGTCTCCGGCTGTGATGAGGGAGCTGAGGCAGATGGCGCGCAGGTACGGGCAGGCAGTTCATCTTTCACCAGGGCCTCAGTCTGCTGCGCGTCACACCGCGACGAAGGGGCGCCGTGCCTGATACGCCTCAGCGCGGACGGTCCCGGTGCTTGAAGAGTCTCTGACTAGCAGATCAGAGTGGTGGGAGGCTGGAGCGTTGCGCCTGTCCGGCAGTGATGTGTTGGCTTCTCTCGGCTGCGCCCGCGGGTTGGAGCACTCCTCTGCTCCGGACGAGGGGGCCGGGGAAGATGGCGCCGACGCGCGGGTAAGAGACCCATCTCCATCCAGGTCCATGAGAGGTGAAAAAAAGTTCGAAATCGGTATCTCTCCTTGAGAGGGAGTCTGGGACACCTTAGCAGGTATTTTTAGTCCCATTTCTAGTATGCCTTCTATGTATAAGAATGGATTCCTGTGAAGAGCTCAGTCTGCGTGTGTCCAACCGCTCACATCGCAGGCCACGCACCCTGCAGGCCACGCCCCTAATCAGATACTTTTTAAAGCAAGATAGTTAGTAGCAAATTTCCCAAATGAAAAAGAGGGACATTTATAGAGCTAAGATGGGACAAGCGTTAAAAATAGGGACTGTCCCTCCAAAATAGGGACACTTGGGAGATATTGCTGTGTTATGAATGGAGCTGTCGTTAACAGCTCCGTTCCTACAGCAATCTATGTAAGCACCGGGGAGTGGAATTTACCCCTTTGATGGACCGTATTATAATCAAAGTGCATTCTCCTGCTCCATCGGGTGATCGGGACTCCCAGTGACATGATGGAGCCCGGGAAATGTCTGTACAGTCAGCCCTGCAGACACAGTGTAGCCCCAGAGCTATCTGTACAGGAAGCCTGCAGTCTGGACACATTGTGGCACATTTATCAAGGCAGTTGCGCCAGAATTCTGGCACAATTTGCGCCAAAAATAACGTCTTCCAAGCTTTGCGCCACATTTACTATGTATTTTAGACAGTTTCAGATGCTTCTGCGCCTCGCCTGGCAAAGAGGGAGTGGCATTAACAAAAGTGGTGTGGTTTCATTGCAAGGGGCGTGGCTTAAATGTGACCAAAAATACGGTAGCATTTTGTTGCAGTTTGTGGCGTAAAAGTAAGCCAACTTAATTGTGGTACAAACTTAGACTACACAGTTCTAACCTGCACCAGATTTACCAACACTATGATACATGTGGCACATTGTAAGACTGTTTGGTCTAACTTAAAGGGGTTTTATCGTTTGAAGCTTTCGCAGACTTTTCAAATCCAGGGGCAAGTCTCCTCTCTCAGTAGGCGTGCCTCTCCTGCCAGGAGGCGTCTGCCCTCACTGAAGAGCTGTGACATCATCATTCTGTGTGTGCAGGAGAAGGGGGAGGACATCAGCTTTGCAGCCCTCCTGCTTCCGGCTGCAGTTCTCATGCTTCATGGTGGCAGAGTTCTCAGCTCCTGGCTGCACAAGCTCCTTGTAACCAGTACCTCTGTATTAGTGTAATTGCTGTTATACCTACAGCCTAAACTGATGAGACAAGTGTGAGAAATTAACTCTGCCCTCCTCCCTCCTCTGTTATCAGGCAGGAGATACAGCAGACTGCATAAGGCTGTTATACGGGGGGAATACAGGGTATAAGACTGTATATGAGGGGAGAGTGAAGTTACTCAGTACATAGAACTATCACTGGAGAGCCATCACATAGGGCAGGGGCGTAGCTAAAGACTCATTGGCCCGGGTGCAAAACTTCAGCTTGGGGCCCGCCTACCGCCAGACACCGTCTGTAGACCAATACTTTTCAGCAACAGATTCCCTACTTGACGTGACGGATGTCTGTGGTGCAGCACGCTGCAGAAAATTATTTCTATTAAAAGGTATCATCCAATAGAAGAAAATGAATTTGAAATGGGGCCAAAAAAACTAGTTATACAGCCAAAGTATCTGTTCCCTCTTGCTCTTCCCCACACTTTGAATCCAGAACATGCGGCATGACGTCATCACGCTGCCCACTCTGAGACGCCAGTTCCGGAATCTACTATGCCCTACGCCTAGAGATAGGCTGAGGACCTTGTACAGGCAATGACATCATTGCATTGCACTGCCGCCTTCAATGGCTAAGAGGGCAGTATCAGAATATGGCAGTGTATACCAACCGCTCTGCCTGTGTGACTGATGCGACCACTCTAGCTAGGTCACTATATATATATATATATATATATATTATATATATATATATACACACACACACACAGATATACAGGTGTATATACACAAAAAAATATACACACACGTACATATATACAGTGTATTAACACACATATAATGTATATACACACAGATATATATGGTGTATACACACACACACATATATACAGTTTAGAAACACACATATATATATATATATATATATACTACATAGAGCTCCCCAGCCTCTCATACACCCCCCCAGCCTCACATGCACCCCCCCAGCCTCACATACAGCACCCCTAGCCTCAGGGGGGATCACTGGGGAAGAGAGGGTACTTCAATGGGGCCTCACATTATCTCAGCGTGTTAGGAGGGGGGCCGCACTCCCATCACAGGAGTGAGTGCTCTATACATTAATATATCTACAGCAGCGGCGCCTCTCACCTCCTTACAGTTCACCTACAGTGGTGATCGGAGTCGGCCCCTCCTCGCTCTCTGCCTGTGGGCGGGGCTTCAGTGACTCCTGCCAGCAGTGAGAGGTGGTGGGGCCGATCCGAACACGGGCTGCAGAATAACTGAAAGTGAGAGAAGCAGCTGCTGCAGCTGTAGTGTTGTAAAGTGCACGCCCCCCCCCCCCCCTCCTCCCTCATACGCTGAGCCGCACGGGCCCTGTGGATGCTCAGCAGTGCCGCGGGGCCTGTGCACAGGCTAACTGGAGATCATTGCTGTGGTGCAAGGGGGCTCAGGGGCCCGGTCGCAATTGTGACCTCTGCGCCCACTGTAGCTACGCCACTGACATAGGGCTGTCCAAGCTTCTCTCTTAGGGTATGTTCACATGACGTAATTGCAGCATGTACAGTACGCGCCACAATACGACAGGTGTTTTGGGAGTCGTGCTGATCAGCGCGTACTCCCAAAGCACGGGGGGGTGGTAGCCAGCTGGCCCCATTGACATGCATTACTCGTGGCGTGTAATCGCTGCGAATAATTGACATGTCATTTATGAGGCGTAATCCATAGTTCTCTATGAGAGCTATGGATTACCGTAATTGCGGGGCGCATTTCGCCACATATTAAGTGCAATACGCGGCAAGATACGCCTATAATTACGCTTCAGAATAAGCTGTGTGAACATATCCTTACACACAGCCATCTCAGGCAGCTCGATTCTCACAGCTCAGAGGGGAGTAAACGCAGTGTGCATGCAGCCAATCACAGCGCAGGGGGCATGTCCGGTGGTGTTTCCCATCCGGGGGCATGTTCCAACAGGCTGAATGAAATGTTAGCCAGCCAATCACAGGAAAGGGAGCGTGTCCCGACCAGCTGCTGCAGAAATAGCTGCAGATGCACATTTTACCCCATATCTACTATACTAAGTGACTAAGGTAAAGCAAACCAATTACAAAAGTGCTTATTGTTAATGTCCCCATCATTAGAGACATGTTCTTTGTAGCGAGAAAACCCCTTTAAAACTGTCTTACAGTTAGACAATGTTGATAAATGTGCCCCACTGTGTGTTGTTCTGAAAGCAGTCTATGTCATAGAAACACAGAATTTAGAGCCACATGTATGAAAACTGCCTCGGTCTAAAATTCTTTGTTGCCCCTAGCAACCAATCAGATTGCCCATCTCATTTTTCCAGACACTATATGAATTGAAGGGTGCGCTCTGATTGGTTGCCTTGGGCAACAAAGAGAGTTTTAGACTTGGACAGTTTTCATACATGTGGCCCTTAATGTTTTACTATACAGGAATATGCTAATGCATTACTAAATGTAAAGAAAAAGTGTAAAATAGTTATCCCTTAATGAGATTTAAAAAAAAAAAGTAAAAAACATAGAAGAGTGGAAAAAAATAAATAAAATAAATAATAAAATAAAAATAAATGTTTAATAAAAATGTATTGTGCTTACATTACACACACAAAAAAAACCCTACACATAGTAAGTATCCACAAAACCGTAATAACCTGTAGAATTAATCTAATGGGTTATTTAGTATGGAATGTGAATGGTGCAAACAATAATTTAAAAAAATGTATAAAATCACCATTTTTATGTTCACGCTGCAAAAAAATTATTGCAAAAAATCTGCAGTAATTTATATGTAAATTCAAACTATGCCCCCAAAAAGTGCAACTTCTCCCGCATAAAATAATTCCCCATACAACTGGGTCATTGAAAAAATTAAAAAGTTATAACCATTGAAACAAAAGGAGGCAAAAACTAAAAAAAATGTACTGTCATTAAGGCCTTTTCAGGCCTGGTGCTTAAAGGGATTGTCTCACTACGAAGATCTATGTGAAGTGCTATGGTTTAAGAGAACGGGCTGCTTTATTTGTGCTTAGCAACAGTGTTTAAGCCCAGGTCGGGTTATGCCCAGGTAAAGCATTACTGGCTGTCGGCTGAGTTCTGTCCCGGCCAAGAACGTGCAGGCAAACGAGATGCAGTGAATAGGTCGAGGACGGGAACACGCAGGGGAGAGAGAAACCGAAACAGATAGCGAGAAATCTCATGTGCAGTCCAACGTAAAACACAGCAGTCCCATGTAAGAGACACAGTCTTACATCGACAGTCCCACGTAAAACTGAAAATACAGCACTTCCATTTAAGAGTTGCAGTCTTACATCCGCAGTCCCATATAAAACAGAAAATACAGCAGTCCCATGTAAGAGTTGCAGTCTTACATTGGCAGTCCCACATAAAACAGAAAACACAGCAATCCCATGTAAATATCATGTGCAGTCCCACGTAAAACGGAAAATACAGCAGTCCCATGTAAAAGTTGTAGTCTAACGGCAGTCCCACGTAAAATGGAAAGCACAGCAGTCCCATGTAAGAGGCACAGTCTTACATTGGCAGACCCACGTAAAACGGAAAACACAGTAGTCCATTTAAGAGGTGCAGTCTTACAACGGCAGACCCACGTAAAATGGAAAACACAGCAGTCTCATTTAAGAGCTGGAGTCTTACAGCGAAAGTCCCACGTAAAACACAGCAGTTCCATGTAAGAGTCTTACATCGACAGTCCCATGTAAATTGAATATGCATTCCCATGTAAATGGAAACAGCAGTCCCATGTAAGAGTTGCAGTCTAACATCGGCAGACCCACATAAAACTGAACACACAGCAGTCCCATGTAAGAAGTAGAGTCTTGCATCGGCAGACCCACATAAAATGGAAAACAGCAGTCCCATGTAAGAAGTAGAATCTTGCATCGGCAGACCCACATAAAATGGAAAACAGCAGTCTCATGTAAGAAGTAGAACTTGCATCGGCAGACCCACGTAAAATGGAAAACAGCAGTCCCATGTAAGAGGTGCAGTCTTACATCGACAGTCCCACGTAAAACGGAAAGCACAGCAGTCCTATGTAAGAGGTGCAGTCTTACATCGGCAGACCCACGGGAAACAGCAGTCCCATGTAAGAGGTGCAATCTTACATTGGCAGACCCACGTAAATCTCTTGTGCAGTACCACGTTAAAACGTTTGTGAGACAAATAGTCCCAAGTAAACACAAACAGATAAAGCGTATAGTTTTGTTCTGCATATCTGTAGAGGTCAGAGGTGTAATAATCTGCTGGATATATCACTGTGTGAGTGAGACAGAGAAAAAAAAAATCACCCATCTCTCCCAGAGTCCTGAATGTCAAATGCCCATTCTAGTTACAAAGAGAGAGCGAGAAATGTACATATACACTATCGAGTTACACTTTTCAGTTCCAATGATTCCAATGACAGCTGAGAACCTCTCCCTTCTCTCAGTTCACAAAGAATGAATCCTCACGTGCACACTTTGAGAGCGTGTCTGCAGAGAAAGAAGATACTCCCTGCAGGCCCCTCCATTTCACAAGCTCTGCTTGGTAACCAACAGAAAACATTGTCATCTGCTGTCACGAGACAACCCCTTTAAGAGGAAAACACTAAAATCAATGTGGCCAATCCAGTATTGAGAGGGTTAAACAGTCGGCACAAGCCTTCTAGGACACCACTTCATCAGCTCTAAAGTGGAAAACACTGAGATAATGTAGATCTTATGCATATAAGGGAGCACATATAAGGGAGGTCAGATACAGACACGCAATGGCCTACGGCTGTTTCCCATTGGGTTACGCCTCATCAGAGCCCTATCGATAGGTAAAATCAATGTGTGTCAATGACGTGTTAACCAATGGGCACGCTCCGCTGTTGTCCTGGGGCCCCATAAACTTAGGAGCCCTATGCTAATTTATGAACAGAATTTACTACCAATTTTGTGATTATTCTCCTCAATATTCAAATCTCTCACCAACTTGGTAGAAGAAAAAAAAAATCAGACTTGTAGTGGAGAGTAGGCATGTCTGTATTTGCAAAAAAAAAAGTTTTACTTTTTTGATTCTAATGTTATATGAGCAGAATATTTTAACGGATTTGTATGAGGCAACAAAAGTACTTTTCAAACCACGGGGTTTTAGACCATACCCCCTTTTTTTAGGCTGGGGGGGGGTCAAAAGCATTTGAGTGATTTTAGCTGATCCTGAAAAGGGGAATAAGTGTAAGGTTTGAAAACGCTTGCACAAGGTCAAAGTCTAAAAGGTTAAACTTTCAGGCAAGATACGAAACAGAGCAAGGATTGACATCACCATCCCGACCACTGCTTCAGTCTGCAGCCTTGTGTGCAAAAACAGGAGATAAGATACATTGAAGAGAAGCAAAATCAGAAAACCAATGTTTTGATGTAATTTATTTACCTTTCCCCTAAAGTTTAGAGTTGTCAATGAATGGAATAACCTCAAAAGGGGATTGTCCGGGGGGAGAAAATAATTTCGGGGGGCCAGGGCACAAATAAGAAAAAAAAAGTCATGTTGTACTTGCCTACCTGTCCCCCCTCCGCCACCGTGCCAGTGCTCTACATTGATTTCCATTGTCAGCTTGGTCTAAACGTGCTGTATGGTTCTTAGTGTGGGCAGTTTGACCCCCATGAGTATGGTCGAGTGTTAATCCCATACCTTCACTAGCTTTAAATACGATCTTTTCTAATGTGCCGTTAGGAACATATGTATCTAAGCAGGGGGTCCCCAAAAGGAGCTCCCATTCTATTAAAGGGGTTGTCCAGTGGAGAAAATGTAATCTTATGTGGGGTCAGGTGGTAAAAAAAAAAAAAGTTAGACTTACCTATCATCCCTCGTCGCTGCTGCTCTAGAGCTCTCCAGGAGCCACTCCCCTTCACTTCCGAATTCTTTCAGTTCACAGCAGGGCTATGGAGTCGGTGCCTATTTTGCAGGAGTCGGAGTTGTCATAAAAGGGACCGAAAATAAATAATAAGTTGGTCCAGTTAGTTCGATGCAGTGCAAAGAGCAAGAGGGTCCGGCCAGTGCTACTGCTCCGATATCTTCAGCCTTATCACATGAGGAGTGTAATTGATGCCCAGGGTAGCAGGCAAAGCCTGCCCAGGGGAAAAGATTCTGCTCCCATGGCAAACAGATTTCAGAAAAATGTTTCACCTGCTTTCAAAGCAGTAGAAGAGTTCAACCATTCATCAAAACTGACTGTGGCTGAGGCAATTCCTTTATACCCTGACATTGTTAGAGATGTTGCCCATGTGGTCACCGCTTTGCCCCCAACCCAAGTTAGTGTAGAGAGGCCTTTTCTAGTTTGGAAATAATGAGATCAGATTTTGAGGTCATGTATGCAGGATCTGAGGGAAGCCAATACTATTTCTCGGGAACAAATTCAGAACCCCACGAATGTTCCTGCGTGTTTTGCTTATTTACAATTTTTTTTGTGTTCTAAAGTCATATCCAATAAATATATTTTACACTGACAAGCAAAATGGTAACATTGTTTTGAACTTGTGACTTTCAGGCTCCATATCTCTCCATCCACTAAACTTTGTACATGTGGATACTGTAATTTTATATAGCTGTGTGAGACTTCTCACACATGCGCGGCAAGGCCGCGGCACCAAAGCTGCGGCCACACCCACGCCGTGTGAATAGTAACCCCAGTCATCTTACCTATCTGATACCATAAATTTGACTTTGCAAGTATTTTAGCATCTGCTTAGGTTCTGCAGATTCTTTCCTGTAACTGCATTGTTACTGTTTTGCTCCTAAAAACATAAATGTAAATTTTTATTATTTTTTAGTATTTGGGAATTCCCCTTTTGGTTTTCAATACTGCCTGAATCCTTCGGGGCTCTGAATCAGATTCAAGATTATCTTGACCAAATCTGATCCCAGGTCTTTTTACACATTCCAATGTTGGTGCGATGGACTTGGATACAAATTACAGCTTTTCTTCAAACTCTACCCACAAGTGTTCAAAAGATCAAAAACATTGTTACCCTTTGCTTTTTAGTGTCTGTTCTACCTAAATAGTTGATTATTGTATCATAAGATGATAAACAGCCTGATGTTCCCAATTTTACTACAGTAAAGTTATCACTTAAACATCGCCTGTAGAGGGAGTCAGGAGTCGGGGTTTTTGGGGAAAATTAAGGATCAAGTCGGGGGTTTGGGTTCCCACTTTCCACGCCCTGGTTCACGTACAGCTGGTCAAAAGTTTTTGAAATATACAAATGTTAATTTTTACAAGTTACTGCAAAAGGTTTTATAATGGCAATTTGATTTACTCCAGAATGTTATAAAGAGTGAGCCCCTTAACAGCAATTAATTGCAAAGTCAAAAAGTTGCCTGAAAATGAACTTTTTCCCCCAAAACACATTTCAAATTATTGGGCCCCCGCCCCTTTAAAAAGGACCAGCTAACATAGTTTTAGTGAAAGCTTTTAAACAGGTGTGGGTGTTGAGAGGACAGGGTGGAGATCAATTGTCATGTTAAGTAAGAATCACCCAGGACCTTTTAAAAGGGGGCTGGTGCTTGGGGATCATTGTTTCCTTTGTTAACCATGTTATCTCTTTAAAAAAACAGTGCAGTCATCATTGCAACTGCACAAAAAATGGCCCAAAAGGGAAGAGTATCGCAGCTAAAAGATTGCACCCATCAACAAACTATTGCATCATCAAAGGAAATTTAAAAAAAAGAGGTTCCATTGTTTCCCAAAAAAAAGGGTCCAGGGGGCCCAAGAAGACCAGCAACGCCAGGACCCTCTCTTAAAAGTTTTCAGCTTCGGGAATCGGGGCTTCCCGCAGTCAGAGCTTGCTAGAATGCAAGGGCGTGTGGTGCATCTGCACGCACTGTTTAGGGGGAGATCATGGGCAAGGGGTTTTGGGGTCGAGGGGGGGACAAAGAAGCCTTTTCTCGAGAAAAAAATCAGGGACAGACTGATATTTGCCAAAGGTATAGGAGTGGACTGGAGGATGGGTAAAGTCATTTTCTCAGATGAATCCCTTTCCGAAGTTTGGAACATCGGAAAACGGCTGTTCGGAAAGACCAGTGAGCGATACCACCCGTCTTGCCTCATGCCAACTGTAAGCATCCGAAACCATCATGTGTGGGTGCCCTTTTCAGCAGGAATTGGCTTCTAACAGCTTCAAAAAACACATCCATGATAAGATGTACAGAAAGTCCCAAAAGCTTCTCCAACCGTCAAGAGCAGTTGGTAATCAACAATGCCTTTTCCGCAGAGGACACCTTGCCATAAGCAAGGTGATAACTAAGGCCAGGAACAAAAAAGAGAATTTGGGTCCATGCCTGGAAACTCCCAATCTTAATCCATGAGAAAGTGGTCAATCCAAGAGACGGTGGACAAACAAAAACAACAAATTGTACAAATGCAAGCATTGTTGGCAAGAAAGGCTGCTATGTCAGGATTGGCAGAGTTGATTGAGAGCATGCCGGAGAATTGCAGAGGTCCTGAGAAAAGGTCAACACTGCAAATATGACTTGCTGCTTTACTCACTAACTTCAATAAAAGCTTTTTTAAACATATATGATTGCATTGTATTTCTGTATGTGATTAAAAAATCTGACAAACCAATAAAAACCAGAGGGGAAAGATCATGTGAAAATTATATTTGTGTCATTCTCAAAACTTTGGCCTGACGTAGAGTGTAGCCCTTTGGTGTGTCAGGAAGAAACCGGAAGTGAAGGGAGCGAGTCCTGAGAGTAGACGGCACTGCGAGAAATGGTAACAGTATGTTCACACGGCATGTTTGATCCGAAAAATGCATTCAAAAGCGCTTGCGGTTCGTTTTGGAGCATTTTGGCTCAGCAGAAACGCACCTAAGTTTTAATTAGGCGTCTGCTGCGTCAACGGATCAAGAGTTGACATGACAATCTTGAACGGATCCAAAAGACCTTCAAAAAACGATGTAAAACAGCATCGCGACCTCGTTGAACGTGATGTGTTTACACTGAAAGCAATGTAATCACATCAATTGTTAGATGCGGGTTTGACTCCGTTTAGGGTCTGAAACATGGATCCAAACACTTATCCCAACACGGAGTTAACACGCCATGTGAACATACCCCAAGAGTGAGAATCGCGGCCCAACCGTGCACAACCCGCGGCCAAACCGGGTGGCCGCCGCACTGAAGACTCGCTGTCAGAATTGACAGGAGACTTCTCACACATGCGCGGCAAGGCCGCGGCACCAAAGCCGCGGCCAAACCCGCGCCGTGTGAATAGTAACGCAGTTTCCCATAGGAAACCATGTAATGACCTGGGGGCGTATGGGGCGCGATTTGGACGAGGTTTTGGCCGTGGCAACCGCGGCCAAATCCGCCGTGTGAACAGGGCCTAAGGCTAGATCCACACAGCATTGGACAAAAACCGTTGGAAAGTCGACCATTTTTTTCCCATGCACGACCGCGGTTTTTGTCACTGTATTTGCAAAAACCGGGATTGGTTCTCGTCGTCGGCCCATACAAATAGACTACAGGTCGTTTTTCTCTTAAAGCCTCTGAGCATGCAAAACGGCTGTTGTGTATGCTTTCTAGACATAGCCTAACTTCTTTTTCTACACCCTGACACTATGTAAAATTAATTTTTCTCCACTGGACAACCCCTTTATTAAAATGGGCGCTGCTATTCGGGACCCCTGTTGAGAAGCACATTATCCTAACAGGATTGATGATAAGAGGATGGATTTACACCTAGAGGAAGTAAGGGATTAACACTCTGCCATACTAGTGGGGGGTCAAACTGCCCACACCGAGGACAATACAGGACGTTCAGGCCAAGCTGACAATGTAAAGCTCTGCTCTGTCTTCCTGTGGTTGCTAGGACAGTCCTGTTTACTCAGCACATCATTATTAATTCATTGACCATCCTACAAACAATGGCTTTCTACCGGCAGAGCCATTCCTTTTTGTGACGTCCTCCCCATGTAGGGAAACTTGTTTTTTTCATGGTATATACAGCACAGGACGGCCCACATGTGAGATGTATACATGACGGCGCCCAGACAGGAAAGTATGCAGAAGCTGAGAACAGGTAGGACTCGTCTGTGCAGTAATAAGAGTCCAGTTCTATGTGGTTTCATATTTAGTTTATTTCCATGCTCCGGCTCTAATGGGTTTAATTAGCTTAATTAGTAAGCTCTTTGGACTATGACCCTTCCTTTGTTTTCAGCCTGTGCAGTAAGGGGTACTAGAATCGCCCATACATATTAGACTCTGGCTTGTAAAACCCAGGTTGTGTGCACAGGGCGGGAGAGCCCCTGGCATGTTTTGGAGAGGGGGTTGTTGGGCTGGTTTATTGTGGGTAATACCTAACCTAAGATATGCAGACTCACACCTGTCTACCCAGCTCCATAGAAATGAACGGGAACATTAGTCCGAGCCGTCAGAGTTGGGGAGATAACTCTTGTCTTATATACGTTGTGGTCCGGTTTATTACCATGTATTGTGTTCTGTTATCGACCACTGTAGCCTGTGCATATGTAGACTGTAGTTTCCTTCAATGTAGCAACTGACAACAGCTCTGGAAGCAGTTATTATGCTCTTGTGTTACTTTTATGACCTGTCAGGTTTGGTGCTCCTTCATTATTAACCCCTTCCTGATTTTAGTTTTTTTGTTGTGTTCATTTTTTTTCTCCATAACTTTTTTTTTTTTCCTTGTGTAAGGATGCAAGAGGTCTCCTACTTTCTAATTGTACCATTGACTTTACCATATAATGTACTGAGAAACTAAAAAATTTGTTTTTATGGACTTTACTATGCAGTAAAAATGACACACTCTCTTTATTTTATAGGTCAATGTGATTCTGAGGATACCAATTTTTTAGGGTATGGTCACACGGTTTAATTGTAAGGCGAACAGTACGCCCCGCAATTACACCGATTGTTCGGGGAGTCGCGCTGACCAGCACGTACTCCCGCGGCATGGGGGGCGGCAGTCTGCCTGCCCCATAGACTGTCATTACTCGTGGCGTGAAAGCGGCGCGAATAAGTGGATGAGCGGGGAAAGGATGAGCGGGGGAAGGAGGCGTAATAAGACATAGAGAACTATGGAATACCGTAATGATTGGGGTGCATTTCGCTCGTATTAGAACGCAGTACGCCGCGAAATACGTGGCGAAATGCGCCCCAAAATAAGCCGTGTGATTTTTTGTTATAGTACTTTAAAAAAAAATTGCTTTTTAGCACCATATTCTGCGACCAATACCTTTAAGGGCTTATTTTGGGCACGGATTGCAGCTGTATTGCGTGCCGTACTGCGCTGCAATATGGCTGGAATCCGTCCCAGCCATTACGGTAATCCACTGCTCTCATAGAGAACTGTGGATTCCGTCTCTCCTTCCCGCTTGGCGAATCCGCTGGGCAGGGAGAAAGTGACATGCACATTATCCCAGCAGGATACGCGCCGTGGATAATGCATGTCATTGGGGCTGGCGGGCAGCGAAATCCGTCCCGCAATTACGGCTTGATTTAAGCAGCCTGTGTGAAACCAGGGCCTTATTGGTTTTCCATCTCTTTACTCTAGTGACGGATTGTTTTTTTTACAGGCTGAAGTGAAGTTTTTATTGGTATAGTTCGGGGGCACATGCAGCTTTTTAATCAATTTGTATTCTAAATGTTTTGGAAATGCAAAATGACCGAAAAAAACTTGTAAAATGGCAAAAGGAGGGGCTGATCTATTACTAGGTTTGTTATTTTTTTTTACTTTTTTTTTTCATGTCTTCATTCTTACTTTTACTCCCCATTGTAGGCGCAATGATTTGTAATATATTGCAGAATAGTGTATAAAAGGGCTCTCCTATTACACCTTACCTATAATTTAATAGGAGTACTAGGATGGCAGCCATGGAGGCCTTCAATAGCCCTATGGCTGCCATGACAAACAGTCATTAGCCCCACAATCTTGTCACAGGTGGATGACAATCGGGCAACGAATGCGAATATGAGGGTTAAAATATCAGGATCGTAGAAATTTCCAACCATGGAGAGAGCCCGGTTCATACGCCGTATGACGATTGGGCCACAGGTATGGAAACTGTCTAGGTCTAAAAATTCACTATAGTGCCGCATGGCAACCAATCAGAGCGCCCCTTTAAATTCTCCAGTGCACTTTATGAAATCATTAGGGGCGTATCTGGAATTGGTTGCTAATGGGGCATCAAAGACGTAAAAATTTAGACCTAGACAGTTTTCATACATATGGCCCTATGTCAGTAACAGTACATCATATGTCAGTAAGGGGTTAAAACCCTTTCCTTGGCTGATCATTAGCCCCCGCTCTCCCGTTCTCATATACACTCAGCTCTGCTGAATATATATTTCTTCTCAATAGTGAGACTAAGCCACTGCCAGATACATAGGGTGTAACTGTAGAAAAATGTATATATTTAACATGCATTTTTCACTAGATGCTGTTGCATAGAGTATCATAGTCTACTGAACTATTCTATACTTTTTTGTGGAATTACAGATGCATATTCAGGACATGTTTTAAAAAAATCCAGAATTTATTGAAGCGTAACAGGTTAAAACATGGTTACCAGGAATGACAAACTGTCGTTTTTATGGCCCTAGAAACATTTAGGCCCTTAGTCTATCTTGCTACGGACTATGGGGCCTATGTTCTATGGCCTGAACGCGTCAGTTGGTCGCTCCTGGTAACCTTGTTTAATCTGTTAGGGTATGTTCACACAGCGTCTTGCCTCCATATGAACATCCGCTTTTCTGATGCGTCTCTGGGTCCATCAGAACGGACCCAGTGAGCAGCTAACAATTAGTGTGTGATTATTCACTGCCGGCAAGTGACAAAAAACACAGTGGCGTTTCACATGAGAGATTGTCGTGCGTGTTTGCATCCGCGGCCTCTCGGGTCCGTCTTTCGGATGCGATCCAAGTAGTGACATGCAATACTTGGATCGCCATCCCAAGACGGACCCGCCAGGCATGGATGCAAACACGCAGCGTCCAATCTCTCATGTGAAGCATGCGTTTCTGTCATGGCCGGGGCAGTGATAATCTCACTGATAATTGTGTAGATGCGTCTCTGGGTCCGTTCTCAGGGACCCAGAGACGCATCAGAAAAGCGTTCAGGCCATAGAACATAGGCCCTTAGTCGTAGCTAGATAGACTAAGGGCCTATATGTTCTAGGGCCTGAAAAGCGACAGTTTGTCATTCCTGGTAACCATGTTTTAACCTGTTACACTTCAATAAATTCTGGATTTTTTGACACACATCCTTTTTTTACACATCGTTCTCTATTTGCGATATTCGTTTGGCGGTGATCCCCGTGGTCCGTGTGCTTCACAGGAGTTTTGGTGAGCTGGACTTTTGGTTTTTCTTGTTTACAGATGCATTTTGGCCACTTCTGGCCTCCGCTGGGCTCCTCAACCCGTTAAGGGTGCGTTCCCACGGCAAAGGGACAATACCTGACTGGGGGGGGGGGGGTTTTTCTTCGCGATTAGTGGAGGAAAGAAAAAGGAAGAGGAAATAGCCTCCCCCCGTCTCACCAGGGCCGTTGGAGTCGGAGGGTCGTGGAGTGGTGCCTATTTATGGCAGGTAGTCGGAAGTCTCATAAATGGACCGGACCTCCTAAAATATATAATTAGTTGGTCCAGTTAGTTCAATTGCAGTGCAAAAGAGTAAGAGGCATGGGTTCCGGCCGGTGGTGCTACTGCTCCCTATCTTCAGCAAATCTCATCACATGAGGAGTGTAATTGATGCATGGAGAGGGCAAAAGCGCTTGCCCAGAGGAAATGATTCCAGCTCCAGGGCAAACAGATTTCAGCATACATTTTTCACTGCTTTCAACGACGTGAAAGAGTTCTACCATTCATCAAAACTGACTGTCGGCTGAGCCAATTCCTTTTATACCCTGACATTGTTAGGAGATATTGCCCCTGTGGTCACGCTTTTGGCCCCACAACCCAAGTTCAGTGTAGAGGAAGAAGCCGTTCTCTAGCCTGGAAATAATGAGATCAGATGTGAGGTCATGTATAGGATCTGATGGGAGGCTAATACTATTTCTCCAAAAACAAATTCTGAGACTCAACAATATGTTCCTGCAGGGGATATTGCCATATTTACTATTTTTTTTGTGTCCCTAAAGTCCTTTATCCTATAAATATAAATTTACACTGACAAGCAAAATTGGTAACAATGGTTTTGAAACTTGTGACTTTCAGGCCCCATATCTCTCCATCCACTACAGCTTTTGAGGCTACTGTAATTTTATATACAGTCATCTTACTTCTTATACATAATGTTGACTTGCAAGTATTTAACATCTGCTTAGTTACTGTTTTGCGCACTAAAAATCAGTGTTTAATTTTTATTAGTTTGTTTTATTTGTTTTTTGGGAAATCCCCCTTTGGTTTTTCGCTCTGCCTGAATCCTTCTGGGCTCGTGGTCAGATTCAACAAATCTTGACCAAAATCTGATCCCAGAGTCGCTTCTACAACCTTCCCCAAGTTGGTGAGACTGGACTTGGATACAAATACAGCTTTTTCTTCCCCATCTCTACCCACATCGTGTAAAAGATCAAAAACATTGTTACCCTTTATGCTTGTTCCAGTGTCTGTTCTACCTAAATTGCTTGTTTATTGTATCTAAGTTGATTAAAAAAGCTGTGTTTACCATTTTATACAGTAATTACTAAACATGTGCCATGTATGAGGGAGTCAGGAGTCGGAGAGTCAGGAGTCGGAGAGTTTGGGAAATTGAGGAGTCGGAGTCAAGGGGGCTTCGGGCTGCCGACTCCACTGCCATGCTCACATTCACTTGTTCATATTCTGTCCGAAAACCGGACAGAAGAATGCGAATGTAGAATGTTTATCAGGCGGCCCGCGGGCGGAAAAACCCATGCAGTGGGGACTGCTGCACAGGTTTTCCATAGGAGCCCATTGTGCTCATTATCGGCCAGTTTTTCAGATGGTCTGCGAAACCGCAAACTGCCTGTAAAACCGGCCGAAAACCCGTGTAGTGGGGACATGGCCAAAGGGTGCGTTCACACGGCAACGGTCGGATTTTATGACAGGTATTTTGTCTTTTTATGGGAACATAGGGGACGGCTTTTGTCTGTGGTTTGTGGATGTAAGTCGTCCCCTTCACATTCGCATGTTCTGCCAGAAAAACAGCTGGAGGAATGAACATGTCCTAAGTTTTTAGGAACCCTGGTGTGGAAAACCGTCGGGGGGAAAATCCGTGCAGTGTGAACTGCAGCCCAGATTTTCTATTTGAATCAATGGCCCTTAGTTTTCCTTTCCGATGTGATTGCAGCCTAATGTGTCACTTAGGACCTGTAGACTGGGAGGGGGGGGGGGGGGAGGGGGCGGGGGTGGGGGAGAGAGGGGGGCTGCTCGTTTTTAGGCCGATTCCTTATTTTTGGCTGTTTTTCTGTCTCTGAGGATTTAAAGGGACAGCGCAGGGTAAGGCTGTAGAGCAGTAGCATCATCTCTATCTGGGTCTCCGGCGCTGGTGGGGCACATTCCCCAGGAGCTTTGCTGCAGTGGAGCATATTCTCGTGGGATAAGAGGCTTTCCCAGGCGGAGGGCAGGGCAGCCTGGAAACCCCCTCAGTCCGCGCGGTGAGGAAGCGCAGGGGGTCGTCACCCCCCCACCCCCTGCCACTTTCTCCTCACCTTCCTCCGTGCTCTCTGCCCCCTCCATCCCCCGCTGATAAGAAATGCTTTCTCCACAACTCGCACAATTCGCTGAGTGATCTTGTCTTGTTTCGAAATCCTGTTGTTTCTGTACCTTGCCCCCTCCTCCCCGCGTTATACGGCGGCTTCTCCTCTCGTCAGCCTCTTCAGACTCCGGAGCGGCGGACGGCGCAGGAGGCTTCTGGAGCAGTGAGTGTGACCCCAGCTTGTCATGAGCGATGCCCACTGTGCCCCTCATACTGCCCTGATACTACATCTACACCCCCACCTGCCTACACATAGCCCACTGTGCCCCTCATACTGTCCTGATACTACATCTACACCCACTAATGTACCTGTTCCCCACCTAACCTATCCATCATTGGCCCACGGTGCCACTTATTACTTGTCCTGATACTACATCTACACCCACTAATGTACCTGTACCCCCACCTGCCTACACATAGCCCACTGTGCCCCTCATACTGCCACACACTGCATGTGCCCCTGATCTACACCCGCTAGTATACCTGTACCCCCACCTGCCTACACATAGCCCACTGTGCCCCTCATACTGTCCTGATACTACATCTACACCCGCTAGTATACCTGCCCCCCTGTGCCCTCATTTTCTGCCCCCTACCAAATTTTAAAACCCAAAAAATTTACCTGTACCCCCCCCTGCCTAAAAAAGGGCCCCCACTGTGCCCCTTATACTGCCCGGTTTCTTCATTAAACCCGCTGTTTCCTGTACCCCCACCTGCCTTTCACATTGCCCCCCCCCTGTTCCTTATAATGTCCTGTATACATTTTCACCCCTAATGTACCCGTTTCCCCCCTGCCTTCACATAGCCCATGTGGCCCCCCATTTTGCCCTGATAATTAAACCAAAACCTTTCCCCCACCTGCCTACAATTTTCCAACTGTGCCCCCCTTACTGCCTGATAAATACATCACACCCCTCCCCGCCCAAACATAGCCCCCACTGGGGGGGCCCCTAATTTTGCCCCTGTTCCCAAAAATTTTACACCCGCAGTATACCCGTAACCCCCTCCCCGTCCCCCCCAACTTTTCCCCCCCTGTGCCCTTATTCTGCCCCGGTTCCAAAACTACAACCCGCTAATGTACCTGTACCCCCACCTGCCTACACATTGCCCCCTGTGCCTTTTACTGCCTGTTTCTTTCATTACACCCCTAATTACCTGGCCCCCCCCTGCCCACAATAGCCCTGTGCCCTTTTATAATGTTTGAAAAATTCCCCCCCCTCCCTTTTTTTCCCCCCTGTTTTACGGTTTCAACCCCCACCTGCCTACACATAGCCCACTGTGCCCCTCATACTGTTTTATACTACAAATTTCACCCCCACCCCCCACCCTCAATGCCCACTGTTTCCCCTTTCTGCCCCCGATTCCCCATCTACAACACCCTAATACCCCTTAACCCCCCACCTGCCTACACATAGCCCACTGAGCCCCCCCCTTTCTGTTCCCCGGAACATCTACCCCAAACCCGCCCCCCTTCCTACCCCTTTGCCCCTGTGCCCCTTTTACCCGCCCCGATACTACATTCCCTTTTCCACCCCCACCTGCCCACTCATAGCCCACTGTGCCCCTTATACTGCCCTGATACTAAAATCTTAAAAACCCCTATTTACCTGTACCCCCCAAACCCCATTCCCCATGCCCCCTGTGCCCCTTTCTGTCCTGATAAAAAAAAACTACACCCATAATGTAAACCCTTCCCCCACCTGCCCTTAAAAATTTGCCACTGGCCCCTCCAATTTTGAATGCTTCCCTTCACCCGTTGTTTTAAACCCGTAAATCCCCAAAAAACCTTTCAAAAAGCCCACCACTGCCCCCTGTAACCTCCATGCACAGCCTGCATGTGCCCCCCCACTTTTCAAATTTAAATCAGGAATTGTGCCCCCAGTATCCGCCTAAAAGGTCTCTGTGGGCCCCTAAAATTTTTACACTATAAACCCCGTTTTAAAGCCGGCCCCTCATTAATTCCCTCCTTTCGTTTTTCTCTGTGGGCCCCCCCTATTACACCCCGCATTTAGTAAAAGGGCCTAAAATCCCCTATGGTTTTCTGTGCCCCTAATTTACACCTTACACCCCCAGTTTTTTGGGCCCGAAAAAACTCAAGGTATTCCCTCCTATGGTCTCTGTGCCCCTCATATTACACCTACACTCAGTAATGCAGCCTCAGTATCCTCCTATGGTCTCTGTGCCCCTCATATTACACCTACACTCAGTAATGCAGCCTCAGTATCCTCCTATCGTCTCTGTGCCCTCAAAAACAACCCCACTTAGTAATGCGGCCCCCATTTTCCTCCTATGGGCTCCCGTGCCCCCCATATTACACTACCCCTCGTAATGAACCTCAGTATCCTTTCCCAAAGGGCTCTGTGCCCCTATATTACACCCACTCGTAAATTTGGGGGTCAGTATCCTCCTATGGTCTCTGTGCCCCTCATATTACACCTACACTCAGTAATGCGGGCCCCATTTTCCCCCTTCGTCCTGGTTTCCCCTCAATTTAAAACCTTTCACTCAGTAAAAGCCCTCCCGTTTTCCTTTCCCATCGTCTCTGTGCCCCCCCCTATTACACCTTTAAAATTCAAAATAAATTGCCTCAGTATTCCTATGGTCTTCCCCTTTCCCCTCATATTACCCCCTAACCCAATTCCCGTAATTCAGGCCCCCTAAATCCTCCTAAATGGTCTTTTGTGCCCCCTCATATTACACCAAAACTCAGTAATGTGGCCTCAGTATCCTCCTATGGTCTCTGTGCCCCCCCATAAATTTAAAACCATACTCAGTTAAGCACCTCGTATCCCTATGGTTTTCTGTGCCCCCCATTTTTACACCCCACTCGTTTTGCAGCCTCTTTTTTCCTCCTTTGGGCCCTTTTGCCCCTCTTTTACACCTACACTCAGTAAAACAGGGCCCCGGGTTTCCCTTTCCCATGGGCTCTGTTTCCCTCATATTACACCTTACACCCCAGTAATTTTAGCCCCAGTATCCTCCTAGGGTCCTGTGCCCTCATTTTTACACCACAATCCCGTAACAGGGGCCCCAGTAATCCTCCTATGGGCTCTGTTTCCCCTATATTACCCTCACTCAGTTAAAGCAGCCCCAGTACCTCCCCATGGGCTCCCGTTCCCCCCCATATTACAAACCCCAAAAAGTAATTTTAACCCCAAATATCCTCCTATGGGGCTCTGTGCCCCTAAAATTTCACCCACTCGTAATGGGCCCCATAAACCCCCTATCGTCTTGTGCCCCCATATTACACCTAACCCGTAATGCAAACCTCAGTTTCCTATGGGTTTTCTGGCCCTCATATTACACCTACACTCAGTAATGCAGCCTCAGTATCCTCCTATCGTCTCTGTGCCCCTCATATTACACCTACACTCAGTAATGCAGCCTCAGTATCCTCCTATCGTCTCTGTGCCCCTCATATTACACCTACACTCAGTAATGCAGCCTCAGTATTTCCTTTATGGGCTTGGGCCCCCCATTTTCCCCCTACATTTAGTAATGTTGGGCCCCGTTCCTCCATGGGCTTTTGGCCCTTTTTATTTCACCACAAATCAGTTTTAAAGCAGGGCCCCGATCCTTTGGTCTTGGGGCCCCCCCATATTAAACCTTTCAATCGTAATGCACCCCAGTTTCCTTTTGTTCTCTGTGCCCTCATTTACATTCACTTTATAAAAGGTGATTTAATTTTCCCTTCCCCCAATTCCCCACTCCATTTAAATATAACCTCCCTTTTTGTCCTTTTGGTTTTTATAATGGAATTTCTGTACCCCTTGTTTTGAAAACATTTTTAAAAATTTTTTAAGGGTTCGTGCCCCCCATTACCCATCCATATTTCCCCCGAAGGGTTCCTTCCCTCATTAAATAATAAATGGGGGCCCAAAGGGGGCTTGTGCCCCCAAATTTTAAAAACATTGTAAACCTTGGTTTCCCCTTTTCGGGGCTTTGTTATTTCACCTACTAGGGTAGGAAAACCCCAAGGGTTTTTTGCCCCCAATTTTGTTTGGGGGAAGGGTGGGAAACATAATGGGAAAGCGGTAGATTTATGTCCTTGTGGGATTGCCCCCATATTTTAAATCTTTAAAAATTTTTATTATCCTTTGGTTTTTGTTTAATTAACCCCAAAGGTTAAAGGGGTTTGTATCCCACCACGTTCTGGCCCGGGGGGTTTTTACCTACACTTGAATGGGGAGGGTGTTTTTATGCCCCGGGTTATTATTTAATCCCAGGAATTGGGTCTTTTAGGCTTGTGCCCCTTTAAAAATTTAACTTCCCCAGAATCTTTAGCCCTTATTTATTTAAATTAAGGGAAATGCTGGTTTAAACATCCCCTTTTTCGGACTTTTAAACACATTTCTCTTCGGAAAATTTAAAGGGTTTTTTTCTATTTTAACCCCCCAGTTTTTTGTGGGGGGCCTCCCATTGGCCGTGCCCCAACAAATAATAAGGGTAATTTTGGCCTCGGATTCCCCTTTTCTCCGGCTTTTTTACACTCTTCAGTTCGCCCCGTACCCCCTTGTTTGTGCCCAATAATTTTAGTTGGTTTAAGGGGATTTTCCCCCATTTTTTGGGAAATTAATCCCAGAACAGGGCTCATCCCCCGCTGTTAAAGGGAAGGGGTCGTCAAAAGTTGACTAATTGTTTAAGTCCCGTTTTTAAGTTAAACACATTTTTTTAGGAATTTTTGGTTGTTTTTTTTAATTTTTCATATCACTTTCAATATTTTTTTAATAATTCTTAAGTCCTGCAATTTTCACTTTGGCCACTAGGCCTTGTTTGCACTGCTTTAACAGCAGTCAGAGAGATGCTTTACAGCAGCTTCTTGCACATAGAAAACTTAAAGGGGTTTTGCCACGATGTAATGTTGACGTGGGATCCTCCAAAATGGATATTTAATCACTTTTCTAAATATATGTGGTCACAAAAAGTGAAGCCTGTGAGAGCTACAGCATTGCTCAGTCCCCCTTAGTTTCCTGAAATTTACATTAGACCACGACCACGACACTGACAGAAGCTGATCTGGCCCCGCGTGCGTGAAACACTTCTTATCTGATGACAGGGAACTTGGAGGAGCTTTCAAGGAGCTGTGGAGAAAGTGCAGTGTTTGAGTCTGTCTGCTGCATAGAGAAACCACTGTTGTAAAGTTATTATTTGAGTTAACTTTTGAGACGCTCCCTTATTCCTTACACCTTGCTCACCCCTTCCCTCTCACCGCTGCAGCATTCATGACTCAGCATGATCTGTTTATATTCTCCTCTGTGCTGATAAGGAGGTAAGTAACTCGCTTCCTGGCAAAACCCCTTTAAGACTGACTCCGGAGAGTTTTCTAGTCATGCTCTATGACCTGGGAAGAAGTCACTGTGCAGGGAGATAAAAGGTCGAACTGTGACATCTCCTATTGTGACTGGTGGATCCTGTGTTATTTATAAACTTGGTGTCTCCTTTCAGTTTGACCCTGCTTGTGCTGATAATGAGCAGACAACTGAGAATCTCTCTTCAGAACAGGAAGTGTCAGACTATTATTATGCCAAGTGGCCAACGTGAAAACTTCAGGACTTAAGAATTATTAAAAAGAAATATAACAAAAAATTCTTAAAAAATGTGTTTAACATAAAAATGTGATGACACATTCCCTTTAAAGGGGTTTTGCCATCACAGACATTGATGGCATCAATGTAAGATAGGTGCACGTCCTACATCTGGGACCTTCACCTATCTAAAGAAAAGGCCCCTGAAACTCCTGTTCTGACTTGAGAAGTGACTGCACGGCACAGCCCCTCTTTACTCATTTCAATGCAACTGCATTAACACAGCAGGCACTAGGAATGGTGTTCATTTACTTCTGAATTAGATATCCCACAGAAGCCAATGAAAAGAGCCGCACATGCATGGCCACCTCCTCATTTGTAGCGTCTGTGACACAAAAACATAGTAGAGAGTTCAGTGAACCCCCACTCTAGAGTTAGGGTATGTTCACACGCCTAATAAAAAAGCCTAAGCTTTTTTATTTTCTCCGCGAAACAGTATACTACCACTATTTTCTGCAAATGAAGTGGAATGCGCGGACAGGGGCAGCACTAGTGAGAGGAGAGGTGAGTATAAGCTTTTTTATTTTATCAGGGCATAAATAAGCTAAAATATTTATTATTATTATAATGAAGCAGACAACCCCTTTAGGCTCATTGACACAAAACAATTACTCCAGTTTGAATAGTCTGAAGTGATACCCAGTACAAATGAAAAAAGTTATGGAGGCCTGGCAAGGGCATAGATATGGGGGACTGGGCAGGAGTGTCACATACCACATGGAGAAGCCTTTGTCAAAAATTTTATTTGTTGGAAAACCAATTTATATTTCAGGGCCCAAGGTCTGGAACCCCCTCTGATGCCAGTAACGATGGGCTCCAGGTCCGGCCTTAGTCCGGCTTCAGTGTAACATGGAGCATCAAGTGGCTGCCACCTTTAGGTCCTGTTTGGGCACCTGGCCAAAGTACTAGTGACCCGTATTTTATGATAAAAACACAAAGGACGACAGAACACTAATGTGCACATACAATAAAGATATCTGTCCATATAAATGAGGCTGGGGTCAGGATTAGTGCTATAGATAAGTGTGATGGACTAGAGATTATCTCTTGTTATTTGGGTGTGAGATGATAGGTCTCCTAGGTCAATAGATAAAGACCTTCTCTGGACATTGCAGATAACAACTCCAACTGTGTGAATCTGTGGAACCATTTACAGCATTGTTTAGGCTGACCACCAAGATATGAGTCCTAAGGGAGCAAGAACTTTATATAGTTCTTAGGCTAGGTCTACACAGCACTGGATTTTGGTCGTTTTTTTTTAGCAGATTCAGTATTTTGAATCCGCTGAAAATCCGACCGTAACCAGCACTGTTTAGACATTAATAGAAAATCTGTGCTGTAGTCTACACAACACAGATTTTTTACCGAGGGTTTCCAAAACCTAAAACCATGTTGTATATTCCGCCGGACCGCTGGGAATCCAAACTCCGACCATGTTTTTTGCGCAAAAAACGACGGTGTGGCGCGATCCAGCGATGTGATAATGGTGTCAGAATTTGCTGTGTAGACCTAGCCTTCTACTAGTTAAAGGATCCTTCGTTTATCTTTTATGTAGGTAAAGATGGTATCTTTTGGGGTCTTGTAACTGTGTGCCCGATGTTTAGGCCATGACTTTCTTTGATGCTCCTCAGGTTCTGCAACTTGAAAACCAACATGTTGACATTTTTCTTAAAATTTTTTTTTTACTGCTTCAACTTGAATTTGTGACTGTTAGGCCATGTTCACACGGCTTAAAATGGGACGTATTTCAGGTCCGTAATTCGCGGCGTACTGTGCGAATTACTAGGCTGGAATATGTCCCAGTCATTACGGTAATCCACAGTTCTCATAGAGAACTATGGATTACGTCTCCATTCCCTGCTCGGCGAATACGCTGCGGGGGGGATAATTGACATGTGAATTACCAGCGGCGTATACGCGCCGCTGGTAATGCAAGTCTATGGGCCGGCGAGGTGCCGGCCTCCCGCCCATACGGCGTAATTGTGGGGCGTAATTACGCCCCGCAATTACGCCGTGTGAACATAGCCTTCGGGTATGGCCACACAGTGTAGATAACATACTGGTCGGATTCTGAAGAAAGAATCAGACAGATATTTTAGCGTTCTTTAAACAGAAAGGGGGCGGTTTCTGTCCACGGCTTGCATATTCGGCCATTCCCATAACCATTGAACAGTACATTTTCAGCCCTAAGACTACAGCTCAGATTTTCTATTGAAGTCTATGGGGATGGTTGACAGTCGGATTTCAGATAGTTTCAAAATCCCAAAACTGTCTGAAAAACTGACTGAAACACCATGCCGTGTGGACTTACCCTTATGGTATGTTCACACGATGTACTGCGGTGCGTACAGTACGCGGCGCAGTACATGGTGTGTTTCGGGAGCTTGCTGTAATAAGTGCGCACACCCGCGGCACGGAGGGGGGGCAGCAGCCCGTCGGCCCCATTGACATTCATTGCTCGCGGCATGTATTCGCTGCAAGTAATTGACATGTCACTTCTCTCCCCGCGCGTACAATCCGATCTTATTGTACGAGCGGGGACAGGAGGCGTAATTTCAGCACGCATCTCACCCCTATGCACGCCCTTAGAGTGTGTTGCCACATCCAGCTTTTTTGATGCCAAAGGCAAGAATCCCGGAAACAAAGGGGAAGATGTAAAAAGGGAAAAAGACTGAACTTCCCCCCAGTTTAAAAATTATTCCGGTCAAAAAATCAGGAGTGGGTTTGGACATGGGGGCCCCCCCGTTAGTTTCTATTTCCGGAAATTTTCCCCTGTTTAAGCAAAATCTTCAAAACACCTGACTGCTACCCCTTATATCAAACCCGGGTTCAGAGTTAAAAATTATGTCCAGCATTAAAAGGGGGAAAAAACCCCGGGGCTGTCTTTTATGTTGTTTTTTTAAGAGCTGTTTACATCACCCCTGACCTCTCCCCATTCTTCAGCTGGACATGCTTTGTGCGGGCTGACTTTTTCTTTCCCCCAATGGTACCCACCCACTAAATCACCCCAGCTTCAACAGAGGACCCTTTGACCCCCAAAATTAAAGAAAAAACCCGGGGACCGACTCCAGCTCGGCGGGAAAACCCAAATAAAGGGCTCAAGAAAAAATCTCTTTTGCTAAATGGGGTTTCTCTGATTGTGGGCAATATGATCGGCTCCGGGATCTTCGTGCCCCCCCAAGGGGGGGTCTTGTTTATGTGTTTTCCTTTTGGCCCTTTCATTTTGTGATTTTGGGCATTTGGGGAGGAGTTTTTCTATTTTTTTGGGCCTTGGGGAGTAATGCAGAATTAGGCACAACTTTTTTCCAACCCAGGGCAACAAACCCCCTTAAAACCCTTTGGAAAGGGTTTGGGGGCTTTTTAGCCTTTTTTAAAAGCTGGGGAAATTTTTCTATTAATTAAATTAGCCTACGAGCCAAGCTGTTATTGCCATTACCTTCTCCAACTACATGGGAAACCAATTTTTTCCCCATAATGGGAGCCCTCCAAACTTCCCAAACCCAAAACTCCTGGGCGGCAGAAATCCCATGGGTGAAAAGGAACTGAGTAAGGGGCCCAGTAAAGCTTCTGGTTTAGTTGTTTTTTTTTACTTTTCCTATTTGTTTAAAGGGGTATGTTCACACACATTTTTTAAAAGTGAAAAAATTTACGTTCAAAATCGTTTTTAAAGAAACACCACATTTTAAAAGGTTAATTTGAAAAAAATTCCATCCCCATTTTTTCCTAGGGAAATTAACAGACAAAAAACACCTCAAAAAAGGGGACGTTACTTATTTTTAGGGCCCGTGATTGCGCCCAAAAAAATGGCTCGAAAATTACGCTTGGGGAAATCCCTTTTTCTTTAAAAAGAAAAGGGTATTTTCATTAATTAATGAAATTTGAAGTTTTTGGAGGGATTTTTGGACCTTTTTAAAGCGTTTTTAAAAATACGGCCCAAAAGACGTCTTGTGAACATACCCTAACATTACTATCTGCTTGGCTCATAAGAAAAATCCCTTTCATTTATTATTGCCCACCCCTTGGGAAATCCAACTTTAAACCCACAATTTTTTTTGTTTTTTTTTACAAAAAATTTACAAAAAAAAGATTTTTTAATTTTGTAAATACATTGTAATCCTATTTTTTGGGATGGAGTATCAGCCTGTTAGACCCCTAAGCTTAAATTCACAGGAAATGCTGGACGTTTTTAGCTCTGAGGCCACCCCAAAAATGAAACCCAATTTTTTGGGGCTGTCTTTCAAATCCGTTAAAGACACTTGAAATTTTTTTCTTATAAACTTTGGGGAAAATGTAAAGTTTTGGGAAATTTTCCAGTAAAAAATTTTCCTGTTTAAACTAAGACCCCCTTTGTACACAGTTGTACAGGGCTATGTTTTTGGGGTTAGAGCAGAAAAAGGGCCCCCTTTAAACGACACGGGACAAAAACCGGTTTTTTAATGCGGGGAAATTTTTTTGGTTTGTTTGCCTTTTTGCACAGGGCCTTTGGGGGGATGGCTTGATGAGAAAGAGCCCTTCTCTTACCACTTGCAAAAACCCCGTCTAAAAACCCGGACTTAAAAAAGTGCTTTTTAAATTTTTTTTCGGGGGGCCCCGCGGGGGGGGAAAACCTGTGCAAGGGGGGAATGCTGAAAGGGGTTTTTTTATAGGTCCCCGGTTGTGCGGTTTATGGGGGGTTTTTTAAAGGACGGTGTAAAAAACCCGCCAACCCACCTAAAAAAAAAGCCCCCGAAAAACCCCGTCCCTTGGGACATGCCCAAAGAATAATAGAAAAACCCTTTTTACCGGGGGCCTTTCTGTATCCCAAATACAAAGGTTCTAGGGTATACCATCATTTGCGGGTTTTTTCAAAATATAGGGCAACTAGACCCCCCCTTTGCTTTGAAAAACGCAAAATGCAACAAATGGATGTTTTGCATCCTCCCATCCCAAAAGGGCCCCCCCAAACCAGGTTTGAAAGGGCCTGGCCCCGGAACCTAGGGTTGACCCCAAGGGGTTGTCCCAAAGATAAAAGTGTTGCAAACACTGGATGCCAACTATGACGCAACTGTAAACCAGGCCATGAAATTGCTTCGGGGGGTCAAAGGGTTTGGGTTCAAATTGGGGGGGACCCCCAAAAAACTCTCTCCCGGGGGAGTAAAAACCCGGTTTCCCTAAATCTTCAGCTTCTTTTTCAAAGAAAAATGACAGTTTCCACCCCCCCTTTCCTAACCTTTTGTATGGGGGGAAATCGGGTTTTTCAGACCCTAACGCACCCTCAGGGGTTTGGGAATATTGTTCCATGAAAAACAGTTCTTTTTGTAGGAATTTTGTAACCAAAATTTAAGAGTTTAAAAAAGGGGCATTTCCCCATGAAAAGTAAATGTACATGGTGTTTATAAAACTGGATCTAGCTGATGACCTGGAAGAGTAGAACACAGGCAATTGAACAGCAAAGCAAAGTAAAAAATTTTGGCCCTTTTAAGTTTGTTGTAAGGGGCCACTCATCACGTAAATGTGAAAAGCTGTGCCGGACGCATTGTGGAAGTGAAACCACATGTATAATTTTGCTGAATGATGTTCAGAAGTGGGAAGGAGCTTCTGTTCCAAGTGAGACTTCATGTCTTTGCACTATAGTCCTCCCCTCATTTCTCTTCCCATTTTGCGGGCCCTTTTCCCCTTTTTTTCGTCTTTAAAAGGCGATGCCCCTTTTCTGGTCTAACAGGATGGGGGTGGAAGTGGTCCCAAAAAGGAGGGGCAACCCGTGGACCCTTCTGTGACAGCAGCAGGACGGTCCCCATCCCACCGTATGGCAATACTCCTCTTTGATGTCAAAAATCGCCCCCCAAAACTCTTCAAAAAAGAGAAAGTTCGGCAGCCCAGAGCAGACTAATGCCCAAAATAGGGGCTGGAATGGAAAAAATATTTGGACACTTTGAAAAATTTCCGCCGGGACTCAGATCCTTTAAATTCCTATTTTTCAGGGGGTTTTTGTCCCTCAACACAAAATTTTTTGGGGGGCCCCATGCATTCTTTTTTTTCCTAGAGGTGATGAACTGTGGTATGCTGTATACCTCCTTATAAAACCAAAAGGAAATTTTTTAGCACCCCTGCTGGGGGAAAATATTGGGAAAATTTGGTAAATTAAAAAAAGGGCACTTTATTGGACAAGAGAAAAAAAGGTTTTTAAAAATCAAGAAACTCATCTCTTGTTGAGCGTTTCGGGCCATTTTAGATGGCCCTTAGTCATAACAAAATTTGTAGTAAAAAACAAAACCAATATAAAAACCATTTTTCCCTAAAAAGAAATTTAGGAAATGCACCGGGGAAAAAAAAAACCCTTTTTTTTTGTGTAAAAAATACATTGCTTGAAAAATTAGATAAAAGACATATAAAATGTCCCAAATAATTTTTAGGGAAAAACGGGTTTAAAATACAGAAATTTTGACATATTTTTAAATTATAATCAAAAACCCCGATTTTAAAATTTCGGGCCCTGCAGGATATCGTGTTTTTCTAAAAAAGAATCCAAGGGGCTTCTCAAAGGGTGATAACCTCCTCCAATCTCCCCCCCAAGGGGGGGGTTTTGTTAAACCCGGGTTTCTATAGCCCAAACCCCCAAAAAAAACCTCAATCCCCTTCAGGTTTCGTCTCTAAAGTGTTTGGGACCCCACCCGAAAACCTTCTTGTACATTAGCTAACGTCTAAAAACCCCTAATTCTCACATGTCTTCTGGGTACAGCCAATATACGGAGCTCCCCATTGATAAAACCCCAAAATTTCAAAATAACCACATATCACTGTGGCAATTTTAAAATGGGGGTGATTTTATAGATTTTTTTGTAGCTTGGGGAAAAACTTTTTCCTTTATAAATAAAATTTGCGGAGATTGCATCTGCTTTTCCACATTAAAAAGGACCCTTTTTTAAAATCAAACCCAATCTTTGTTTTTTGTTCTGAGCTTTTCTTTTTAAAATCTGGGTGGGGAACAAATGTTACCTTTTTTTTTGACTTAGTGGAAAAAAACTGAAACCCCCTGTTCTAAAATTTTTCGTTGCAAAGGGTTTTCCATCGAAGTTGGGTAAAAATATTTTTTAAACAAAAATTACAACATGAGAAAATTGGCGCTAAAGGGGTGTTGTGAAACAAATTTTGAGGGGCTTTAATTAGTTTTTGGGTTAGAATTATGAAAACAATTCTAAACCTTTTTTTGGGTTTCCATTTGGGAAAAAGGGGCCGTTTTTTTGGGAAACGATTTTTTTTCCCCTTTTGTTTGAGTCTATAAGATATAGGGGTTTTTCTCCCTTTTCATATGCTTTTTTGTGTCCCTTAAAATTTTCCCTTTGGGCCCCTTTAAACTGTCCTACAGGTAAGTTGTTGATGACTGCCCTGGGATACAGCTGGAGGTTTCCAATTTTCCCTTTTCCTGAAAGGGGTTTTCCTTTGTATGTGCGGGGTTTTAAATTTCCTTTCCATTTGGGGTTCTCAGTTATTTTTTAAAACCCCAAAAATGTAATTTCGTTTTTAAATTGTTTTCCCCCAAAAAAAATTTGGGGTTTTTTTGATTAGTTAATGAAATTCTAAAAATTTTGGGGTTTTGGCGGGTAAAACCCTTTCCAAATATAATCAAGGTATCATCTTTTGCCCCGCTGAAAAAAAGGTCTTCTGAAAAGGGATTTGGAGGGAAATATATAAAATTTCCCTCCCCCCCAAGGGAAACAAATATGTTTGAAAAGTAAAGGGGAAAAAACCCCGACCCCTTTGGGGGAAACCCCCCTAAATTTCCCAAAAAAAATTTTTTTATCAATTAAAAAATAATTATCTGAAAAACAAAATTTTTCTACAACTGTAACAATGTATTGTTTAAATTTTTTCATCATAATCTGTTATTTATTTTTTGAAAAATTTCAAGGGGGAAATTTGGCCAAAAGATTGTGGAATGGAAGTGTAAATGCCATATGTCCCCAAAGATCCCCATGAAATAAGATGTTCCAAATGGTTTTTCTCTAGATATTTGGAATATCCCCGGGGATTCCCTTATTTTGCTAGGTGGCTTTTAGTACCAAAGGTTGCAAATGTCTATCTCCCCACATACTCAAATATTCAAAGAGGGAATCCAATGCCAAAAATTTTAAAGGGCGCAATGGTGGTGGAAAATCCCCTTTTTGGTTTTTGGGAAAAAAGGGGAAGTTTGGGAAATTCGTGGAAATTTAAATGCCCATCTTTTTTTCCCTTTTTTAGCTGTAGAATTTTGGGGTGATAACCCCCCCCCAAAAAATTTTTTTCTCCCCGGGAAAATTGGGGAAACTTTTTGGGGGGATCAGATGATAAAGATCTTATAATATCTGTATCACAAAAGAAATTTTTTTAAAATTTTTCTCCAAGTTATAGCTTTTTTTTCCAAAAATTTGGGGTGAAATTTCCCTTGTCGGGAATGGAAATTTATGATGTGGGGGGATTACCTTAAGTTCCTTAGCCCCCCAAAATTGTTTGGGTTGTGGTTTTTTGTGAATTTTTTTATTTTTTGTTAAATCTTTCGACCCCTTTTCCAATTTAGAAAAGAAAAGTATCCATAATTTTGACTCTGAATTAAAGGGGGTAAAAAATTAATTTTTTTATATTAAAGTTTTACATGTTCGGGAACTGATTTTTAGTTTCTTTTTATATCAATCATTTAGGATCTTCAAAAACAGGTTAAAAAAAATTTTTTGTTCGGGAAAAAATTTAAAACCCCGGGGAAAAATTTATTTTGTTTAAATTCGGGTTTTCTAATAAGGTACCCCTTCTCCAAAAAATGGTTTTTTAATTTTGTCCCTACAATTTTGCCCCTTTTTTTTTGTACCAAAAAAGGTAAATTTTGTGGGGGGGGAAAAAAAAATTAAAAAGCCCCTTTTTTATAAAGGGGTTTCCAATTAGGAAAAACCAGAGAAAAAAAAATTAAGTTTTTTCCCAGTGGTTTTGAATTTTTCTAAAAAAAAGGATCTTTACCTTTTTCTTAGGATCAAAATGAAAATTAATTACGAAATCTTAATATCATTCCAGAACTTTAAAAATTTAAAATTTAAATAAAAAATTCAATTTCTCCCCCTTTGATTTCAAAATTTTGGATGACTTTTTTTTTCCCTAGTGGAACGGGGTCGGGGAAAGTTTTTACAAAACAAAAAAAAATAATACACAAAAATAATCTCACTTTCCTTTAAATTTTAGGGCTTTAAAGGGAACTTAAGGCAAACCCCCCTACACCCAAAATTTTTCCTTTTCCCATCTGACAAGGGTGTATACTACAATTTTGGTAAAAAACAATTATAGAAAAATTTCTAAAATGCTTATGAAACAGATATATAAAAGATTTTTTATCATTGTTCCCCCCCAAAATTTCCAAACTGGGTAAAAAAAATTTTTGGGGGGAGGGTTTTTCACCTCAATTTCTCCCCCAAGTTTAAACCCAAAAAGAAAGCAAGACATTTAAAATTTCCCCACAGTTTCCCCAATTTTTTCCACGCTTTTCCTAAAACCCACAAGGGTATTTTTCCCCCAAAACCATTGCCCCCCTTTAAAATTTTCTGGCATGGAAACCCCACTTTAAAATTTTTGAGTAGGGGGTAGATAAAACAATTTGAAAACCCTTTGGGTTTAAACGCACCTAGCTACTTTGGGGGAAATTCCAGGAATTCTAAAAAATTTTCAAGAGAACACCATTTGGCATAAATCTTAAACATGGGTATCTTTTAAACATATCGGCTTTTAAACATTTTTCCTTTCCCACCCCTTTTTGGGCCCACTTACGGGCCTTTTAAAATTGGTAAATTTAAAATTAAATTTCAAGATTAGGAGGGAAAATTTTTAAAAATAAAAATTTTTTACAGTTTTTGGAATTTTTCTTTTTAAAAGCATAATTAGTTTTTTTTTTGAAAAAATTTTTTTTTTTTTGCAAATTCGGGTTCCCCAAAGGGGCTCTTTGTTTTCCCCTCACTTAAACATATCGTTCTTTGGTGGGGGGGAAAAAAAATTCATATATTCCATCCATAATCCCTTTCAGAAGACATCTATTTTTTTCAGCAGGTTTTAAAAGATTTTTTTCCTTGAAAATTAAAGGGTTTTACCTGGCCCGCAATCCCCAAAAATTTTTTGATTACTTAACGGGAAACAAGGGAAAAACCTTTAATTTTTTCTTGGAAAGCAAAAAAAATCGAAAATTTTCTTTTTGGATTTAAAAAAAAACGGCAGACATCAAAAATGGAAAATTAAAAACCTGCACATACAGGAAACCCCTTTCAGGAAAAAGGGGGTACTTAGACCTCCAGCGTCATCCCAGACCCCTGTCCCTCAACCAAATTACCTGTAAAGTTAAAAAAGGGGCCCAAGGAAAAATTTTAAACCACAACCCTGCCCTATTTAAAGGGAGAAATCCCTCAAATTAATTTGACTCAAACAAAGGGGGATACAAAAACGTACAAAACAAAAAGGGTTTTTTACCAAAGTGGAAAAACCCCCAAAAAAAGGGCAGGGAAATTTTTCCCTAATTCCAACCGAAATCTTATTTTTCCTCAAAATTTGTTTTAAAACACATTTAGTGCCAATTTTTTCTTTTTGTAAAATTTTTTAAAAAATTTTCTACCCATACTCTTGTGGGTTTCCCTTTGCTACGAAAAATTTTTAGAACAGGGTTTCCCGATTTATTTCCACTAAGTAAAAAACAAAGGGAACATCGTTTTCACCCAGCATTTTATGAGCGCCAAAACAAAAAAAAAAGAGATGGTTAGATTTTAAAAAGGGTCTTTCAAAAATGTGGAACGAGCAGAAGCAATTTTCTGCAAATTTTTTAAAGAACAAAGGAAAAACTTTTTTTGGGCCCCCCGCACCCCAAAAAAAATTTTTTTACTACAACCCCTTTCTTTAAAATTTCCACAGTTATCATGTGGGTTTTTATTATTTTTGTGGTTTTGATCAAATGTTGGCACCAGTTTTATTTTGGCCCCTTTCCACCAAAAGCCTTCTTTTGAGAATTTTGGGAGCATAATTTTTACTTAAATCACACTAGTTTAAAAAAAACGTCTCGGGGGCTCCAAGCCCCTTTAGAGACATCATGCAGGGGATTCGGGGTTCTTTTTAGTGTTGGGGTATAAACAAATTTTAAAAAAAACCCCCCCCTTTGGGGGGGAAAAAAATTGGGGGAAGGGGAAATCACCTAAAAGAGGGAAACCCATTGGATTTTTTTTTAGGGGTACAACCGGGTATCCTCCGGGCCCGAATTAAGAACGGATTATGTATTTTTTTAAATAATGTATTTTAATTCTCTGGGTTTTTTCCGTTTGGATTTTGATTTTTTTGTTTCTTTTTATTTGGGAATTTTTTTCTAATCTTCAACAAAAGGGTTTTTTTTACACCATATAAAAAAATTTTTAAAATTAAAGGTTTTCCCTTTCGCTAATTGCTTTCAGGAAGGGTTATATATTTGGGGGTTTTTTTTTCTTCTAAAGGGGGTTTTTTTTTTATGACTAAAAGGGGCCCTCTTTAAATGGCCCGAAACGCGTTTTAACAAGAGGGAGTTTTTTTTGTTTAATTTTTAAAAAATTTTTTTACTCTTGTCCAATAAAGTGGCGTTTTTTCAACTCACCAATTTTCCTAAATTTTCCCCCCAGCACAGTTTTCTAAAATTCCTTGTTCATACTTCTGCTTTTTGGGTCCGGGAGTCGGATACCTACCTCCCCTTCATTTCACCCTTTTTTGTGGAAGGGGAGCAACAGAAAACCTATAAAGGGCTTTTAAAAGCCGGTGAGCGGTTTTTTTGTTTTCTTTTTTTTTTTTTACCTGCCTCTATTGGCAATTTGGGGATTTTGTTCCGTCTCACCATATGATCATACTTTCAGTTTCTTTTCATAGGGGCAGTGCTGATCCCGGAGAAAAACATGGTTTTCCATAAAGGGATGTGTTTGATTTTGAAGTGTTAACTTCTTTTGTGGTTTGTCCGTTTCCCCTTGCTCTATTTTTTGCAAAGCTGGTGAAAAATTTCTGTTCCCGCCCTTTTGGGGAAATCAGACAAAGCAGCCGTAAACTTTGTTTCCCTGCTTTCCTCATAGCAAGGGGGTAGAGCAAGGTCCCCAAACTTATTTGCCCTACCAACCCCCAATTTTTTTTTTGAAAAAAAATTTTTTCTCGGGAAACCCCCTTGGGGGGGGAAATCTACCTTTTTTTTTAGGGTTTGTTTTACACCAGGGGTGTGTAAGGCGGCAAACCAAAGCCCCCCTAACCCCCTCAATTTTTTCCAAAAATCCCACTCCTGACTCCCTTATACTTTTGGGGCATGTTTTTAAATGGTTTTACTTTACCCGTAGTAAAAATGTAACATCCCCCCTTTTTTTATCACCCCTTTTTTGTTTCAATAAATCAAGCTATTTTGGGGAGAACAAAACCAAATGAAAAGCAAAAAGGGGAACAATGTTTTCTTTTCAACACCCTTGGGGTTTGAGTTGAAGAAAAAGTTTTTAATTTTTTTATCAAAGGCCAGTCTTTCCTTTAAAATTTGGGGTGTGAAAAAAGACTGGGTTTAGATTTTTTTCAAAAAATCTTTAATCTTATTTTGGGGCCCCGAAGGATTCAAAAAAATATTGAAAACCCAAAAATTTTATTTCCCAAAACAAACGAAATAATACAATTTAAAATTTTGATTTTTTGGAGCAAAACGATAAAATGCATTACAGGAAAGAATCTGCAGAATAACAAAGCTAAATCTTGAAATCAATTTTGTTTTTAAGTTTAAGTAAGTTTTGTACTGTATATTTAAAAAAAACAGTAGGCCCCCTGTGCCCAAAACTGTAGTGGGTGGGGGAAGGAGCCTGAAAGTCACAAGGTTTAAAACATTGTTCCATTTTGCTTGTTTAATTGTAAAAAATATTTTATTGGATATGAAATTTTTGAACCCATAAAAATTGGGAAAAAATCAAAACGCAGGAACATTTTTGGAGTCCCCCTGAATTTGGGTTTTGAGGGAAATGGATTTTCCTCCATCAATCCTGCATACAAAGACCTTTACCCTCTGGGTCAAAAATTTTTTTCCAGGGTAGAGAAGGCCCCACCACCCCAATACACTAACCCTTTGGGGTTGGGGGGAAAGCGGGGCCCCCCAGGGGGCAAAAATTCCCCTACCCAAAGTTTGGGTAAAAGGAAATTTCCTCAGCCCCAGTCAGTTTGATGAAAGGGTTAATTTTTCTGGGCTTTTTTGAAAACAGGGGGAAAAATTTAGCTGAAATTTGTTTGCTTTTGGGGGCAGAAATTTTTTCCCCCCGGCAGGCCCCTTTGGGCCCCTCCATGTCATCAAACACTCCTCATGTGTTTGGCTGAAGATATGGAGGGAGACACCGCCGGGCCCCTTGGGCCCTTGGGTTTTTACATGCAAAAGAATTTTTAAATGGGCCCAACTTTTTTTAAAATTTTTTTAGGGTCGGTTTCCCTTTTTTTGACTATTCCCCACTCCTGCAAAAAAAGGCCACTCCACGACTCCACAGCTGATATTGACACTGTTTTCGGAGCGTTTTGGATCCCAAAACAGCATCAAAAAAGCCTCCAAAATTTGCCCATTTTTATTGATTCCTATGTAAAACAGCTTTGTAGTTCACACACCGCAAAGATTTTCCACGTGTTTTCCACGCTTCTTTGGACACTATTTTGGCCTCTGAAAAAGAAGTGTCATGTCAATTCTTGAAGCGTTTTCAATGCTGAAAATCCTCATAGGAATCAATGGAAAGGTTCAGAACCTCAGCACGGTTTTTGATGCGTTTTACGCATGTATTAATTTGTATGGGTGTTTCAAAAAGAAAACCTCGTCAAAAACCTGATTAAAACCTCATCAGAAACCACTTGGAGGAAACCTGATCAAATCCTAAACTGGAAGGCGCCTCAGTGCAGCACTGAAAAGGGTTGCCTCACCTCATATTTTCCTACTCGCTCCTTGTTTAGTAGAAAAACGGGTCGGTTTTGTTTTCAATTTGCTGGGCGTTACAATACACCCAGAATGGTGTGGCGTCCTCGTGCTTCTTCTCAATTTGTGCACGCTCCTGACATCACGTGACCGCACCGAGAGCTGTCAGCTACGTCATGCCGCTCCAATACTGGATCTCTGAAATGTGTGATGAGCAGTCCCTCATACTATGCCTCATATGAGTGATCATGACAACATGTCTGAGACCTGTTCGACAATGTATTCAACGCGTTGGAGAGTTCTGCAGCAGCTATTCTCTGTTACCTCCTGTCCCAGTCCGTGCGGCAAGTGGATAAATCTCTAGAGAAATTGATTTTGACTACACCCACTTGGATGTAGCAGCCCCCTTGCGGTTCCATCTAAATCACCAGTTCACATGATCGCACTACATGACCACAATGAAAAACAATGTTAACATCCAGCACAATCTGTGGAGCTCCCTTTAACTGTCATATGATCATAGAGAATCAATATTAATAATGCTAACTATGTTATATAACAACTGCACTATCTCCCCATCAGTGACCTATATACCGGACAGCATCACCATGTCATTAGCTCTTCTAACTCTTTTTTTTTTATCTCTGCCTAGCGCTCCTCACCTTTATAAACTGTGCATATGTGAAATGGGGGACACGGGTTCAAGATCTCTTCACTTATGCCAAAGTACTGGCTCTCATCGCTGTCATCATTGCTGGAATTGTGAAAATCTGTCAAGGTAAGTAACTGGGAACCGTCATTAAAGTTTATTGCAGAAAGCAGATCCAGCAAATGTAGGAGATATGTACCTTGTCTGCACATCAACCTCAGTGACATATAAGATTGGATTATCAACTCCCCACATACAGGAAGAAGCGTCACTCTCTATCTCGCTGTCAGTGCTATTATCTTCCAGATTACCAGGTGCTTTTGTGCAATTTTCCCATCTTGTCACAGAGTTTGAAGGTTACAAGATTATACAGCCACAACAGAATGGCCCTGAGACAGTATCAACTTTACATTACGTTAATTACACAGCTACTAAATCCTGTTTGCCACTGTGAACCATGACCCAATATGATAGAACTATAATCAGCAGTTATACAGTACGTGCTGACTGCATAGTACAGCAGGGCACAGGGGGCCTCATTTATGAAATGTGTCTAAGTGTAAGGGTATGGTATGGGCTAATGTCGGCGCGCATTTGCGTTCTAATACGAGTGAGATGCGCGCTGAAATTACGGTAATCCATAGCTCTCATAGAGAACTATGGATTATGCCTCCTCTCCCCGCTCATATAATACGATCGTATTTTACGTGCGGGGAGATAAGTAACATGTCAATTACTTGCGGCACATACGCGCCGTGAGTAATGCGTGTCAATGGGGCCGTAGGCTGCCGGCGCTCCCCCCTGCGCCACGGGAGTAATCGCTGATCAGCGCGACTCCCAAATCACCCCGCGTAATTGCGCTCGTACTGTACACGCTGCAATTACGCCATGTGAACATAGCCTAAGACTGTCCTTGTTGTCCATAGCAACCCATCAGAGCTCATTTCTTCGGGTATGTTCACATAGCGTGTTTGATCTGTTTTGGATCTGAAAAACACATTCAAAAGTTCTGCATAAATCACATTAAAAACGCATCCAACACACAGGTGTGCTTGGATGCGTTTTTGCTGCAGCAGAATTACAACCTATAGTTTTAAATAGGTCGTCTGTTGCATCAAACGGATCAAGAATTGACGTGACAATTATTTGAACGTATCCAAAAGACACATCAAAAAGACGCATGTCTTTCGTGTGTTTGAACTCCGATACGTGGAAAGCAATGTAAAACACACTGCACATTGTTAGATGTGTGTTTGGGTCCGTTTAGGGTGCGAAACACGTATCCCAACACGGGAGTGTGAACATACTGTTATACTGCTCTGGAAAAATGAAAGCTGAGCTCTGATTGGTTGCTATGGGCAACAAGGACACCTAGATACTTTTCATAAATGAGGCCCAGTGTGGTTTCTAAGCGGCTGAGAACCATGTGCCCGTGCAGCCATCAGTGGCTAAACAAGATACTGGGAAACTCTTGTGGCCATTGGCAGCTGCAAGGGTTTTTTTTTTTTTTTAACATGCCACCGCTTCCTCATGTGTCCTCACTCTAAGGTTATGTTTACACGGTGTAATTGCGGGGACGAATTTCGCCCGCAATTACGCTGTGTGCTCAGGGGGGGGGAGGGAGGGATTTTTTTTTTTTTTTTTTTTTTTTTTTTTTTTTTTTTTTTTTTTTTTTTTTTTTTTTTTTTTTTTTTTTTTTTTTTTTTTTTTTTTTTTTTTTTTTTTTTTTTTTTTTTTTTTTTTTTTAGGCCCGCATAGCCTGTGCTCATACTTGGTTGTACGGGATGGCTAGATTCCCCTGCCTGCCCATTTCATTATTTATCGCCAGTTTGCCACGTCTTTTGAGCCTGGATCCCAATGGCATTTTGCACAGACTGCCTGTTGCATGTTTCTTTCGGCATTCTCTGTACCCCAGAGCTGTGCGGAACCAGTCAGCAGTTTGACTCACCAGATACCAACAACCTACAAGACCATGGTTTTACTCTATATTAGCTGTGTCATAATATGTTTACAGCTCATGTAACTATCACTGAGTTGTGTGTATGTATGATTAATATAAAGAATAATTATATATAAATACATTACACATATATATATATATATACACATATGTATTGGAGGATGTGTTAATGATACACACATTATCACAACTAGCTGATAAAAAAAATAGTCGTGTTGCCCATTGTTATCAGTCAAAGGTCAGGGCACATTTGTCCATTGTAGTTTAGAAAGTGGAAGCTAGAGTACGGTACGGTTACTATGGTCTTTTTTTTTTTTCCTTTGGTCTAGTGAATATACATGAAACCCTTCATAGCCAGTATGGCTCAATGGTTCAATGAAAATATGTTTTTATGGAGTCAATAAAACCTAAAGTAATTTACCAAATACGCTGTAATTACCCCCTTGCTGACAAGTGTATGTATTTTCTAGTTGTATCAGAATGACTCCATTAATAGTAGGCAGAGGTAGTGAAACATGTAGTTTTTATCAGGATTCCTGAGTGGGTCCTGCAGAGAGAATGTGTAGAAAGAGTTGACCCCGGTGTGTTATGTTGGCATCTAGCTTTGACTTTCAAGCACTGATGCAAAATACAGACTGACGTATTGAAGTTGCTGAGCAGGGAAGCTGGGCGTTCCTTCACCCTTTATTATCTTATTGAAATGAGTTCACTATTATCAGTTATTCACACTCAGGGGAGATTTAAATGTGGTGTTGCTTTCTGCTGCAATGTGGCTGCTGCAAAATGTTACATGCAGATTTACATTTTTGCTGTTGATTTCACCCTTTGCAGGTGGATTTGATTTTTTTATAGATATAGGAAGCATGTCCCAAACTTAAATAGCTTTTTCTGTTTATTTTTTTCAATTATCAGCAAATATTTGTCTTGATCACTTTAAGGCTTTGTTCACGTGGCATTTTTTCAATCTGAAAAACGCTGCATAAAACACCTCCAAACATGCACCTAAAGCTTGGTGCGTGTTTGGATGCATGTTCTGTGCAGCAGAAATGCACCCTATAGTTTTAAATAGGGCGTCTGCCATGTAAAATCGATCAAGAATTGACATGTCAATTCTTTAAACAGACCCAAAAGACACAGGTAAAACACATATCGGTGTTCAGACGTCTGAACGCTGATAAGTGTTTTACATTGAAACTAATGTAAATCACACTGCACATTGTTAGATACATGTTTGGCTCCGTTTTGGGTTCGAAACATGGATCCAAACACGCATCTACTAAACACTGTGTGAAGATGAAGATTTTATACATTATAGGAGTAGATTTCTAAAAATTAAATGATTTCATCCCTGAAGTTTAGGCCTGGATATGACACTTGTATGTGATAATGTGGAGGGACATGGTATATGAAGTACACGAGAAGAAAATGGACATATAATTCATATACTTACCCAGTTAAGTGTTGTCCAGTTTCTTGCACCTCCTCTTCTGTTATCCTCGACCATCTGCTAAGGTAAATCACACCAGAGAGGGGATGACCAGGATGAGCACTTTTATCTACATTTACATCATAGAACAATGGCACAGCTGTGCTATTGTCCTGTAATGAAAAGCCAGGCTTCTTCCCTTGCCCTTTTCTTCTTCTGTGGTCATCCATCTGGGCTACAGATGACAGGTGAGCTAAGTGTGGAAAAGCTGACCTCATAGGAGAAGACAGCAAGGCTGGGTACAAACCTGCTCTATCTACACTTATATAACTGACAACCATCTGTAGCTGCCAGAAAATGTCATTTATGTGGCCTTCAATGCAGCATTAAAAATATGAAAGGGGGTTTCCAGTTGTCTATTGGGGTGGTTATAAAATAGAGAAAAGAATAACTCACCTTTTACACCCGTGCTTCGTTCCAGCACTGCCGCTGCTCCCAGCCGATGTCATCTTGTTGATTGTTCACATGACCCTGCAGCGATTCACAGGTCACAGCAGTGTCTTCCTGGATATACTGGATGTGACCAATGAGACCTGTGATTGGCTGCAGCATCATCAGCAGGTTCATCTGGACTGGCAGTGGTGGTTTTACATTCCCCCCGACCAAGTGACAAGTGTTTTGTAAGACTGCAACACCCCTCTTACTAGCAATAAGATACATTTGGCATATTGTTACCAAAACTGTGCAGTTAAAAGGGTTTTGCCACAAAGTCATTTCATACCTGTTTTATCCAACTTCAACTTTCAGTGTGCTCAAAAGGGGGTGTTAATCATTGTCAGTGCGTTCTGTGGGATATCCTGAAAACAAGACCTGTTGGTGGGCCTTGAGGACTGGAGTTGAGAAACACTGATCTAGACAAACAAAGGTCTGTTTATGTAAAGAGCTGTGAGTAGTTACAAAGTAGCTGAGTGGTTAGAGATTCTGCCTTTCAACAGGGGGATCCTAGGTTTAAATCCCTGCAGGAGCCAAACATATGGATTTTTTTTGTCTGAATGCACATACCTGAGTGAGGTGTCTTTTTATTTATTTGCACTGTTTGAATAATTGCTAAGGAGTACAGAGGACAGGAGTAGAATGACAACACATGGGGTTGAACACTTGCTCAGCAGTGAGTTAGTGTGTGAGATTACTAATCGGGGAAGAGAATGACAGTAGCTGCCGGAGAGGGGAGCTGATGTCTGAGCATGTGCGGCAAGACTGAGGAGCTCTCATCACTGGTCGTATCCCCTGGAGGCGAACTGTACACTATGGATCACTAAGGGAGCAGCTAAAAAAAGTGGTAGAGTATTTTTAATAATGATGAAAGGTGAAAATGTTTGTTAATTAATTTGCAAGCTTCCCACCTCAATTTTACTTAATGGCAAAACTCCTTTAATAGGCTTTTTTTTTTTACATATTCACATTTTGGGGGGGCTTGTAAAAAGACTGCATCATTTTCATACAGTTTTAAAAACATTTTTTTAGTTACCGCATTTTTTAGGCAGATCATTTTTTCATGTGTTTTTTAAGTATTATAGAAAATCCTGTGGAAAAATAACAAAGAACAACTGACCCAAAAAAGCACACGTAATGATGTAGAGAACAACTTTGTAGGGAGACAGTAAATAGAGTGATGTTTTATAGCGTAGTAGATTCATTAAAGATTGCATCTGTCCTATCAGTCTTCAGGGTGGACATATCCCCATCATTGTGCTGCTGACAGACACAACACAATATCAGCAGCACTCTACAATCACTGAAAAACAGGAATTTGGAAATTGGAAAAGCATTTCTGCTACTTTGAAATACCGTATATGAAAATGTTGAGGTTCTTAGTTCACATTTTTGATCAAAACTGTAAAAGCCCATCTACCAACGGCAAGGTGACCTCAATTCAGATGGGAACCTACTCTATATGTTACCTCTCTTGGTGTCTGTTCAGACGTCCACATTTCAGGGAGAGAAGATTCCAACTACAAACTGATCTGATTAAACAACCTGTGCAGATGGGTGGAGTGCAAAAACCAAGAATGGGGCCAGCCACTCCATCATATTTCATTTTTAGACTGTGCTGTTGACAGATACGTAATGGGAACCTGCTTTTCCTAAAAAAGTTACATGTGAAATTATCTTAGGAGAGTGTATAGGACAAAGTTTCATTGTGTTCACTGACTGAGGGGCGCACTATATTAAAATTGCAGTCTGATTTACTATGTAACTTATTTTTTAAAGTAGATTTTGCATAACTTAGTACAGGGATGTAAAACTCATCTTCAATGAGGGCCACATCAGCATTATGGTTGCCCTCAAATGGCCATTTGTAACTGGAAGACTGTATAAATGTATCTACTCCTTAACCAAATGATAAATAATATGCACCACATTTTCCCAGCAGGTTTCCGTGGTGTCAGTACTATTTTTTTCTAGGTTGCTTATAAAGTAGTTCAGTTGACGATATGGTGCACCACGTTATTGATAAAAGGGCCAAGATGTCCTTTAAAGGGGTTGTCTCACTACAAGGATTGCTTTTAATGTTAAAGATCTTGCAAAAACAAGTCACTTTGCAATATATGTCCATTAGCAGTGTCCTACCTATTCTGAGATATCCTTTCTTGTATGGGCTGCATCAGCTCCTCAGGTCACTAGCTACAGACCTGATTGATCTCTCCTGATAGGCTGTCAGCACTGGTTGCTATAGCTACAGACCTGGCTTCTACTGCAGCCGAGTGGAAGCCAGTAAACACGCCCCTGAATTCAAAGTGAAACCAAGAAAACAGGATTGAGGTAAATTGAATCAAATAGAAATAGAATCAATTTAGTGAGACAACCCCTTTAAGGTTTTATAATAGCCAGCCCCTTCTACCTGTTAAGCACCAGGATTCCTATCTTGGAGGATGGCTAGGGTCACTGGGTAGGCCTGTCTGTCAGCTTTGCCCCTGCCTGTGAGTTGCTAAATTGAATCCAAAATGGCGCCTGCTCCCGGTGCTGGCACCGACTCTTCTGCCAAACGCTGTCTGCATCCTCTGGTGAAAGTGAAGAGTCGGCTAATCTGTGTCTGTCCATTCCTGCTCACTGATTCTAAGCTCTCACTGGCCATGGTGGGACCAATTCAGCTTGCGGGCTCTGAGTTTGAAACTTGCCTTAGTATATTATGGGCGACATGTATGAACGGGGCTGCCAAAGATGGGCGTTCTAGGGGCGCCTCACCACATTCTTAAATGTAGACACATTTAGCATTCTTTGACTCCAAATATAGGTGCAGAACAGTTAGAGCAGTCAGACCAAGGTAAAGGTGGTGCCTGAGCCTGACTTATCGTGGTGGCACTACACTGCAGAGGAACAGGTTTATGTATTCTGGTGCATACTACACTGCCTTAGGCCATGTCCCCACGGCACGGGTTTTTGGACGGTTCTTCAGGTGGTTTGCGGTTTTTCAGACCGCCTGAAAACGCTGCCGAAAACGAGCACAATGGGGCTCTATGGAAAACCTGTGCAGCAGTCCCCACTCCACGGGTTTTCCGTCGGGTGGTTTTTCCGGCCGCAAAACATTGAACATGCACATTCTTCCGTCCGGTTTCCAGAAGGAATCTGTGCATGTCATCGCGGAGAAAAGCCGTCCACTCCCCCCCCCCCCCCTCCTTCCACGGGGACGGCCACAAAACAGGACAAATACCGGCCGGCAAACCGACCGGTATTTGTCCTGTGCAGTGGGGACGCGCCCTTAAAGCGATTTAGAACTGGTATGTCAGTGCCAGGATTCATACCTGGCCCCCAAATTGTTGTTATTGTAGAATCAAAAATAATACAATTCCTGGCATGGCCACCTTTAGACACATTCCTTCTGTACCTGATCTTTTATTGTTCAAATGTAGCTTTATCTTATCGATTTGCTGCTCTGAGTCACACAGTAACACAAATACTGTAAGATTGCTGTAGTTTGAATGGCTTTCGTCAAGTTTAGGGGAACGCGTCTGAACTTACATGCTGCCTGAACTACCAGCGACATGAAATAGCCTCAGGCAATCTCACTGAGTAAAGTGTATTTGACTCTAAAGCTTGAGATTGAGCTGGCACAGTATAGGAAAAGATACCTCAGTTAAGCTGAGCCGGTTGGGGAGAAGTAGCATGCTGGACTCCTCTCCTTGGGCCGGTACACTTCTAGCTCCATCTCAGACTGCACTTTCTCTAAAACTCTAGAGTTTCATAGTAAAACAAACTTTAAAGCAATGAGGGAGGCTGTGGCTTCTTCATGCGGCGCATGGTTTGGGCAGCATGAAACAGATAACGGGTTCACTTTACAGACTCCGATTGAGACCCAGATGTTTCCCTGACAAATCTACTTTACCTTCTCACTCACAATGTTTATTGTAGCACAATATCATTACAATGCAGCGACTAAGGAAATTGCTGATATTTCTACATAGCTGTGATTGGCAGTAATACTGAAAACTGGTGCCCTTTTTTCTTTGTATACTACTTTACTACAGTAAAGGCTGCCACATTAACCTTTGGTTCTGTTTGTCTTAGGTCACACAGAGAATTTTGAAGATGCTTTTGCGGACTCCTCTCATGATGTAGGCAACATTGCACTTGCTTTATATTCTGCACTCTTTTCCTACTCTGGATGGGATACTCTCAACTTTGTTACAGAAGAAATTAAGAACCCAGAAAGGTAAGTGTCACGTTTTCGGGGTCAGTAAGGACTGACACCATAGACGATAGGTAGTTGGGGATCCTATGGGCTACTGTGAGAGATGATGGTATAGCAAAGCGTGCCAGGGAGCGAAGTCTAAGCGGTCCCTGGAGCAGAGTCTAAGGGAACCCCCAGGTCACTACCCCTGACTACATGGCTACTCATTGTGACAGCAGAAGTGCTGCATGACGGACAATGGATAAAAGCAGAGGTGATGGGTCACAGGTAGGTGTAGCCATAGACAGATAGAGTTCCAGGTACGTAGCAGTGTAGCATAATAACAGGTATCTGGAACAGGTCACTAACAGTAAACAGCAGCAGGTCAGGAGCTCAGGTGGACAATCATGAATTGGCCCTAAAGCAGAGGCAGGAAGTTCCTTAAATCACAAGAGGTCGTAGGTCATTTGACAGGTAATTGGTACACTGTCCCTTTAAATCCAGACTAGCAGGAAGGTGCATGCAGATAAAGACAGGAATATGGGCAGGAGTGAGGAAAGGCGAGTACCCATAAAAAAAGGAACATAGCAGGGAGCGCAGCAGCATGGAGGCAGAGCCACAGCAGCAGGGAGCGCGGCAACATGGAGGCAGAGCCACAGCAGCAGGGACCACTGCAGGGATAGAGACAGAAATCGGCACCCGGACACGTCCACAGCAGGGACTGCGGTGTGAACGGAGACTGGACTGCAGCGAGGACACGGCCATGCCCGCGGTCCGGATTGAGGGCAGTGGCTTGGACCGTGACAGTAAGGTATTGAATAATAAGGGGAAGGTACAAGTGGCTATATGTTAGAATAACAATAAAGGATGGGCAAAACCAAGTGTACATATTTGAAAGCCAGGGTAAAGACGCAATGAAAAACACAGTATAGAATCTTGAATTTATCTGACTGTCTATAACTGGTGAATGGCAAGAGGGTCATTGGTGCCTAAGGCTTATTGAAATGAGTGAGGTAAAATCCATGCAATAGCTATTTTAGCACAGACTACTAAGATGTTGAGTATAACTGGAACATGGTAGAACATACAATACATCACAACTTGCTGCATATTTGCAGGCTGGTCAATGCCCATTTTGATCCCAGTCCACTGCTAAAAGCACCTACAGTGAGCACCTGAGCATCAAAACTGGGCCATGAAGCAAAGGTATAAGGGGGCCTGGTCTCATACATTAGGGGCCAGATGTATGAAAACTGTTCAGGTCTAAAACTCACTTTGTTTCGCATAGAAACCAATCAGAGCACTATATTAAATGAGAGGGGCGATCTGATTGGTTGCTATGGGAAACAAAGTGAATTTTAGACCTGAACAGTTTTCATACATGTGACCCTAGGTGTTATTTTAGCTCATGTGGTCAAGGCGGTGTGTGCATTCCTAACTTGCAGAAGAGATGACACCAGTATGCACAATGGGAGGAAAGCAAGTTGGCAAAAGCTGCTTGGTGCTTTTGCCATTGTTCTGCTAGAAAACTTTGGAATTGTTAGGGCTTGTTCACACGACGCTTTGGATCCGTTTTGGATGCGTTTTACGGATCCGTTTTTAACCTGCAAAAACTGGATGCAACTGTATCCAAAAAGCGGATCCAGAAAACGCAACAGCTGATCCTTTTTTGGATGCGTATTGGATGCGTTTTGCATGCGTTTTACGGATCCGTTTTTTTGATTCGTTTTTTCAATGCTTTATTTAAATCAACCTATCAAACTGCAGTTTAAATATAATATAACCTATCAATGACCAAGAAAAAAACCTTTTTTTACCTAGTGTCAATCAACTGTACATACACCTATGATTTTAGAACCCGCCCCCGCCTATTTTTTTTTTTTTTTTAAATCAACCAATAGTTTTCAAACCCACCCCATGTAAATTAATTAATAACAATCATTTATAATCTAAATATTTATAAACTAAATATATATTTAGTATATATATTTATATACATTTATATAAATATACATTTATATACTATTATATACATTTATAATATTATATACATTTATATTATATATAAATACTATACAAAAGTATATTTATATATATATATATATAAATATACTATTATATACATTTATATACATAATTATATACATTTATATAAATATATATTTATATACATTTATAAACTAAATATAACCCAAACATAATATTCAAATTTTATATTTAATTTAAATCCAATGCGTTTTACGGCTGCGTTTTTGGCATGGAAAGCGGATCCAAAAAGCTCCCAAATGTATGCTGCGCTTTTGGATCCGCTTTCGGGATGCCAAAAGCGCACTCCATTATTTTTCCTATGGGGATTTCTCTTGCGTAAAACGCAAGAAGAATTGACATGTCAATTCTTAAAACGGATCCGAAAAGCGGATTGTGAAAAGCGCATCGGCAATCACTCGTGTGAACAGCGATGCGCTTTTGCCATTGAAAGCAATGTTAATCACACTGACAATTGTTAGATCCGTTTTGCGGATCCGTAAAACGGATCCATAAAACGGATCACAAAAATGTCGTGTGAACAAGCCCTTACGGATGGTACTCCTTACCTAAACATTGTTGCAGACCAAGTACACTCCTTCATAGCAGCTGTATTCTCTAATGGCAGTGGATTATTTCACCAGGATGATGTGCTCTGCCACAATGCACAAATTGGTCATGAATGGTTTGAAGAACATAGCAAAAAAGTTTAAGGTTTTAACATGGCCACCAGAATCCCCAGATCTCAATCTGATTGAGCATCTGTAGGATGTGCTGGAAAAACAAGCCCAAACCGTGCAGATACCACCTCAAAGTTTATAGGACTAAAAGGATCTGCTGCTATCGTCTTGGTGCCAGGTACCACATGACACTTAGAGGTCTTGATGGGACCAGGGACGTAACTAGTATTCATATGGCTCCATAGCAAAATGAGACAGGGCCTAATGATGGGAAACTTAAGAAGTAGTGTAGGAAGCAATAATGAAAGCCATGTGTCTGTATATCATAGCACCCACATTGTAGTGGTAGGTGGCAGAAAACATCCATTACCTACAAAATGGAACAGTGTTCTTACACCTGAGTGGGCCCCATCAAGTTGTGGGCCCCGTAGCAGCGGCTATGGCTGTTACTGCTATAGTCATGCCCAGGCTCAAACCGGTCCACAGGGAAAAATGGGAATCCTTAAATGGGGCCCCGGAAGTTTTTTTTTTAAACTGCATATACATCCCTGGGAGAGACAGAAAGAGGCAAAAAACAATAGACAGAGTATAAGAGGCATGTACAGTAACTGCAGGGTGGGTCCCCAGAATCAATGCACTGGTGGGCCTCTGAATCAGCTATACTAGTGGGCCCTCAGGATGGGCTTGGCACCCCAGTCAGACACGGTTTACACCCATGGTCAGAACGGTTTTGGTGGTTTGGGAGAGACCTACACAATATTGGGCAGGTTATTTTAATACTATGTTTGTTAAAGTTTGTGGTAAACAGTACTGATAACATTTTTTCAAGTACAACACAGTTGGTAAGGAATAGTGTTGCGTTTTGGATTCGGTTATGGGCGAACTGACCCTGTCTGAAATGCAACCCTAGTAATGGATAACAAATGATAGCGATTAGGAATCAAAATGTACTAATGTTTTATGACAGATGACTCAAGTCATTTTCTGCTCTTCACAGGAACCTGCCCCTTGCCATTGGGATCTCCATGCCAATTGTGACTATCATTTATATTCTCACTAACGTAGCATATTACACCGTTCTGGACATGCGCTCCATACTAGGAAGTGATGCTGTAGCAGTGGTAAATACCTAGTAAAAATACCTTGTATAATTTATTGTAAATGTTCAGATCCTAAGCTAGCTCATTGAAATGACCAATGGAATTTTCTGCCCTTCAGTTTATTATTCAGCAGTTTTTTACACTTGTAGAAAATGCTATTAATTTCAGATATTTTTCTTTTTGTGTTCTTTTACAAGTGTGTTTGGTAGGTTTTCTATAGCTGTTTGTATATGCATATTTTCTACCGGTTTCAAGTCTTGTGGGGAAACCGGTTTCAAGTCTTGTAGAGAAACCGATGGGGAAAATGCCCAAAAAAAACACCATACATTGAACATGCTGATCTTTGTTAAATATGCCATTGGCCTAAACACAAAAACATTGTTTGAAATGCTTTTTATATAGCTATACAGACTTTTATTTAAAAAACTTCTGGGGCAATAAAAAATGCATGTAAAATGCTGGGAAAAAGGCCATGAAAATCTAGGCGTTTTTTCTGAGAAATGTGTGAAAACTCACCGTAATGCTTTGTAGGTCTAGAAAGATGGCAGGGAGATGTAGATAGTTGTTTTTTTTTTTTTTTTGGTTTTTTTTTTATTATAAGGTTCTTTATGTTCATGCATGTGTTTTACTGATTTTCTCTTTTCCTAGACCTTTGCTGATCAGATATTTGGAATATTTAACTGGACGATCCCCCTGGCTGTAGCACTTTCATGCTTTGGAGGCCTGAATGCTTCAATTTTAGCTGCCTCAAGGTAGAAAAATGACATACCCAAAGAATGCCTCCAAGACTTTATGCGAAAATAAAAATAATGGGGCACTTTTATCAAAACTGTCTAACAGTAAGGGTATGTTCACACGATGTATTGCGGCGCGTACGTGTGCGGCGGGGGCTCGCGCTGATGAGCGCGTAGCCCCGAGGTGCTGGGGGGGTGCCCAGCAGCCCGCCGGCCCAATAGACATGCATGTCGCTAATCTCCCCGTGCGGGGAGAGGAGGCGTAATCCATAGTTCTCTATGAGAGCTATGGGTTACTGTAATTTGCGCGCCGATATTATGCTGTGTGAACATACCCTAAGGCCTCGTTCACACGGCTTATTTCGCCGCGGATTTGCCGACGGATTGACGATCGTAAATCCGTCGGCAAATCAGACAGAAATAAGTAACAGCCTATTTTCTATTGATTTCAATAGAAAATACCTCTCGTCATTCACACGACGCGTATTTCCGTGCCGGATTGCCGCCGCGGATTGACGACGGCAATCCGGACGGAAAAACAATGTGCATGGCAATTATTTACGGACGGATTCACCACCTACAATGATTGGAGATGGTGAATCCGTCGGGAAATCAGTTACAAATACGTGTCACACTTAGTGGCACTTATTTGCAACTGATTTTCAACTGATTTCAGAACGTATTTACCATCGGCAATCCGATGTAAATACGTTCTGAAATAAGCCGTGTGAACGAGGCCTAAGACTGTCTTTGTTATCCATAGCAACCAATCACAGCTCAGCTTTCATTTCATATACTGCTCTAGAAAAATGAAAGCTGGCCTGTATTTGGTTTCTATGTGCAACAAAGACAATTTTACTGTTCGACATTCCCATTAAATGTGAGAAAATCGGGTTTATTCACCTATGCAAATCCCTTCTGAAGCTCACAGCAGAGCTCCACTGCAGCACTCTTTTCTCTGACGCTGCAGAGCGTAGTGGGAAGGCAGAAGCCGCTGAGAGTCATATAGGAGATTGCCATATGATGGTTGTGGTTTTAGGTGGCTTCCCTTCTATAGAGCATGCGGACAAATGTAAGTGAAGATATGATGTGATTTGCGACTACCACTTGAGCATTAGATATTTTTGCCAATATCGTGCTTTTTCCAGAAATAAAATGCCAGGGCCAAATACAGCTACTGACATTTTATGACAAGTGACCCTCAGATTGGAGATTTCATTCAAGGCCCTCAACTTTTAGCCAAAATATTTAATGGGTGATGCCAATTATTTTTGGACGTACTTATATAAACATCAAAGTCTTGGAGTCACACTTTTGCTATTTTTCACAGCAGGCGTTATGACTTTAGACGTCTTTAAACATAACCTTTGGCATTATTACAGTATCTGTTTTTTTTTTTTTTTTATCAATGCTGAAGTTGGGTAAAAGAGAATTCAATGATAAAGGGAGTGAGCTGAGCAGAAAAATCATTGCTGTTGTATGTTTTACATGCACCTCTAAAATCAGTTTACATTTATGTTCCTTAGTTTTTATTTATATATGTGTTCAGTAAGCTTTTGTGCTCAATTTCAGGTTATTTTTTGTTGGTTCTCGAGAGGGACATCTTCCTGATGCTCTCAGTATGATCCATGTGGAGAGATTCACCCCAATACCGGCCCTGCTTTTTAATGTAAGTTTATCACTGGACAAAGGATGTCTATAAATCTTAGCTTTGTATGCCACAACTACATTTGTTGAAATGCTTAGCAATACATTTAGTAGGAATTTTATTAGTACGTTGACATAGGGTGGATCTGCTAGTCAGTATCGGACCTGGGTGCTGAGAGCCCAGGTGAAGTTGATTTTAGGGGCCCACTAGTTGAGTTGTTTCTGGACCCACTAGTGGAGTTTATTAAAGCTACTATAAATGACTGTACCTGCCTCCTATACACTGCCTCACTTTCTCTGCTTTTTTGCCTCTTCTGAGGATGTACATGCAGTTAAAAAAACAACTCCAGGTCTACCATGTTCAGGGGCCCACCAGGGGTTTCTCCTATTCCCCTATGAACCAGTTTCGAGCCTATAAATAGTACAAAGTCAGTATGATCTGGCGCTCTTTATTCTTGTCTTATCATGGTGCCTGTTGAAAAATTCCAACATAAATATATTCCTGATCCAGTGGCACTCCCAAATGGTTATATTTATCGCACAATGACCTTTATTATGCAAATTCTTACAAACAAGCAATCTACAATTTGTGGTGAAATCTATCTGTCATAATCAAGATTTTATAGTACAGGGAGTTCCCGGGTTACGAACGGGATAGGGAATTTGTATGTAAGTCGGAACAGGTATATTTATTAAATGTAACTTGGCACAAAAGTTTTTTTTAGTTTCGGATAGTGCAGGGAACAGTTTGTACATTTGTTTTGCCGTCTGTGACCCTGTTAAGAAGATTTCACCTCATGTGCTGTTGTGGCATTCTGGAACTTGTAGTTCCACAGCTACAATCTGGCATGGAACATGGAACTACAAGTGCCAATATGCCCCTTAAGTCTCCATTTGTAACTAGGGGACAGATGGAAGTCGCAACGTTGTAAGTGTCGGTATATCTCCCCTCCGGACGTTTCAGTCTTTCATTGAGACCTCGTTAACAGACATCTGGTGATCTCTGTGTGACACCCAAGATGTCAGCATCAATCTTGTTGTAAATTTGCACCCAAAAACTTGATGCGGATTTTGTTGCAAATTTACTCTAAATTTTCTGTGGAAAATCTGCATTAGATCCACCCAATGTGAATTTAACCTATAGTTGTAGTTTATAGGTAGATGTACATGTAAAGCTAATAATACAACCAGAAAGGGTTATGGTTAAGAGTTATGGTCACATTTGATACTAAAATAACTTATAGAAAACTTGAGAACTCGTAAAGAATTTTTTTATAAGTCTTTTTACTTTTTATAACTTCTATCAATGATCATACAAGACATTTCATGTGTTTTAAAGCGCAAGAACTGTACTTTCTACAATGGGAATAATTTGTTTCAAGAAATATACAGAAATCCCATTTTGCTATGTATATTATAACTGTTTGGACACCTTATTCCTGGCTTAAAATATTATCCTGAGTTTCATTCATTATATTTGTTTTGTTATGTGTTGTCATATAAAAGGTCACTTTAAAGAGACAAGTAGGATGTACAGGAAACTAAATGTGGAAGTGGCACAAATTTATTTGTAGAATAAGGTACGTGCTTAAGCATAGTGTCAATATCAGGCTAGGTCTACATGACAAAAAAGTCACTGAAAACCAAATCCTATAAACGTTTGAGTCTTTTGTCCACTGCCTGTCAAAAGCGGCTGAAAAAAAGTCAGTTTTTTTCATGTTTCGCGTGGTTTTTTGGGGTTTTTATTTTGGAGAAATGCAAACCATTATAGTTGCTATGGATTTCATAAAAAAAACATGCCAAAAATGTCCACCGCTTTACATAGACTTCAATAGTAAATTTTATGCTCTGCTCAGTTGTTTTTTTGCAACATGTTTAAAAAAACCGACCAGCAAAAAAGGTTAATGACTATGAACAAGTTTACACAAAATAGTCGTACAAAATTCCCAAAAATTTGGGAAGCTGTTTAAAATGTAAAGAAAACAAGACTACAGTGATTGGAAAATCTGTTATAGACGTATTTTATTCAATGATGGACCACTTGTCAGAGGTTTACAGTTAGTTATCCCATTTCATTTGAAAAAATGAACTCATTTATAAACTGATAGCAGCAACACATCTCAAAAAAGTAGGGAAAAGGTTGACAAAAAGGCTGAAAATGTAAGTGGTACTGATGAAAAATAGCTGGCAGTCAATTGTCAACTCTACTTGTGTATGAAAGTCGGATGTTAGAGAGGCCGAGTCTCTTAGAAGCATAGATGGGCAAAGCTTAACCAATCTGTGAATAACTGCATCTAAAAATTGTGGAATAATTTCAGAAAAATGTTCCTCAACAAACAGTTGTAAAGACTTTGAACATCCCACCATCTACCATAGATATTATCAAAAGATTAAGAAAACCTGGAGAAATCCATTTGCACAAGGGACAAGGTTGCCAGTCAATACTGGATGCCTGTGATCTATGTGCCCTCAGGTGGCAATGCAATAAAATCAGGCATGATTTTGTCATGCAAATCACTGCATGGGCTAAGGAATACTTCAGGAAATCATTGTCTGTGAACACAGTTCGGTGTGCAGTCCACAAATGCAAGTTAAAGCTCTGCCATGGAAAGCAGAAGCCATATATCAACAGAATCCAGAAACACTGCCACCTTTTTTGAGCCACAGCTGATTTAAAATGAACTGAAGTGAAATGGAAACCTGTTCTATGGTCAGATAAATCAACATTTTAAATTCTATATAGTAATTACAGAAGCCGTGTCGTGCAGACTTGAGAGAAGAGGGAAAATCCAGCTTATCAGCACATAGTTCAAAAGCCTGCATCCTTGATGGTACAGGGTTGCATTAGTGCCTAAGGCATAGGCAGCTTACACATTTTGAAAGGCACAATCAATGCTAAGCAGTGTATAGAGGTTAAACAACAACACATACTCCCATCCAGACAATATCTCTTTTAGTGAATTCCTTGAATATATCAGCAAGACTATGGGAACCACAGACTGCATGCATCATAACAGCATGGATTAACAGAAGAAGAATCCGGGTGCTGAACTGCCGCAGTCCAGACCTCCGACCAATAGAAAACATTTGGCTCACTATGAATCAAAAATCTGGTAAAGATGATCCAGGACTGTTGTGCAGGTAGAATCTTGCATCAGACAAGAGTGGGACAGTGATGCTCTTACAGAACTCCAGAACTTGGCCTCATCAGTTCCCAAACGTTTAAGACTGTTGTAAAAAGTAGAAGGGATACTCCACTGGTAGACATGGCTGTCCAACCTTTTGAGATGTGTGGCTGTTATACAGTATTACAGAGCCATACAACATGGATGTGTGATATGTTCAACTTGTGATCAATAACATGTTTTCAGGCCACATCAGCATTATGGGTGGCTAGTGCCTGGATAATGCTGTCAGAGCTGTGCCACTGCCTGTAACTTGTTGAACAGAGAATGGAGGTGTTCCTTTAAGCTCCAAACTGATGATGGTGCCTGCTCACTGTCCTAGTGCCTCTACATAGTGCAGGCTGCATCTTCAATGGATGGTAGAGAGCCAGTCCTTCTGTGTCCGGACTTTGTCCATCCCTTCTACATGTGCTTAAGCTCTTGTGAGCCACATAAATTGATAAAGTGAACTTGTAGAGCACTTGGAGCGACATGTATGAATTTTGTTGCCCAGATGTCAATTTTATTGTGCACTTTAGTAGTGTAGAATACTCCTGAATTTCTGAACCTGTTCTACTGCGGGTCATAGATTTGGCACTTTCTAGCTCCAAAATGTCAACTCAGGCCCAGGTAAACCACTTTTAACTTGGTCTGTCTGTTCCAGCAGTAAGACGCCCAGTTTTGCCGTCCTCCAGTCATAAATGTGTAGAATCATATATTGTGGTGCGACACGCCCCCACATCTTAGACGCATTACAAAGTGCCACGGCATAATGCGCCTAATTTTGCAGTGCGCCTGCTTATGCATTTAGAGAACAGGGCTGCACCAGTTTTTGGGTTGAAAGTACACCAGAACACTGGCGCAGCCCCGTTCATACATGGAAGTTAGGTTTATCTTCAGAACAGTTGGCAACAGAATGTCTGCAAAATTGTACTCCCCTTTCCTGCTGCCGTGGTCACAGTGCCATGGGAGCTCCAGTGTGCCATATCAGATGCTCAGCTTTTATTGATTATGTGACTGTGAACCAATCACTGGCCTCAGTGGTGACTGCTGACATGTACAGTGCATGGGCACTGACGCCAGTGATCGACTCGTGGTCATTTGAGCAATAAATAGGACTATCAGGGAATGTTGAAGCTGTGGAACGTAGAAGAGAATACAAATTGAAGTGGTGTTCCAGAAGCATAAAATGCTCAATAGTTGTTAAGTGATGAAAAAAAAATTACCAAAAATAAACCTGTGTTTTCCACTGTTACTATCGGTGATCTTGGCCGATGATGTCTTCATGCTTCACATGAACCTGCAGCCAATCATATGTGTCAGCGGTGACATGCAGTATATCCAGCAAGAGACAGCTGCAGCTTATAAATAGCTGCTGGTTCTTATGAAGAATCAAGGATAACATAATTGGCTGAGATCACAGATAGCAGTAGCGTCGGAATGGAGCAGGTTTAAAAGATAAGTTTTTTTCTGTTTCTATTTACTATCATCCCCATAAAGCTATGTTCACACAGCTTAATTGCGGGACGTATTTCGGCCCGCAAATACGCCGTGTGTACAGGTAAGGGCCGGGTGGGGGGCAGAGGCGGCAGCTCGCCGCCCCATAGACATGCATTATCCACGGCGCGGATACGCCGTGAATAAGTAGCATGTCACTTCTCTCCCCGCTCGCCGTATTGTGCGAGCAGGGAGAGGAGCCGTAATCCATAGTTCTCTATGAGAAATGCGGATTACCGTAATGACTGGGACATATTTCAGCCGTAATTCGCGCAGTACGCCGCGAGTTACGGGCTGAAATACGTTCCAGAATAAGCCGTGTGAACATAGCCTAAGACAAATAAACCTTTTCCTCTTACTTTATTTACTTCAAAGCAGAGGGAGGTGGTGGGGAACTTTTAAAAAGAAGTGGTAAGCTTCTTTAACTCCTTAACGACCGCCCACCGACTTATGGCGTCGGCTGGTGCAGGTCGTTCTTCTGCAGCGATGTCTTTTGGCGTCACTGCAGACATCGGGGTTTTGGGGCGCTGTACACACACCCCCCTTTTTCCCCAAAGCACACCTCTCAAGCGCCGGAGAGCGGGGAAAACCTCCGCTCCCCGGTGCTTAGCCATTTGATTGCCGTGGTTTGTGACCGCAGCGTAATCAAAGGGCTTTCCCCTGCTCTGGCGGATGACCCGACATAGCCTGGGGAATGGTTTCACAGTCAGCCGTGGGGACCTACAGTAGCTCCAGGTCTGTCTGTATCAAGCCAGTGATCAGAGCAGACTGTGTGCTGCCCTGATCACTGCCTGTGTCAAACGGACACAGATTATAATGTACTAGCATATATGAATATGCTAATACACTACTAAGTGAAAAAAAAGTAACACTGTTATCCCTTCATGGGATTGAAAAAAAAGTAAAAACATAAAAAAGTATTAAAAAAAATGAAATAAAAATAAATGTCATAAAAAATAATTGTGAATACATTACACACACACAAAAAAAAACAACAACCTACACATATTAGGTATCCACGTGGGCCAAAAAACCTGTAGAATTAATCTAACAAGTATTTAAATGTGAAATGTGAATGGTGTAAAAAACGAGGCTTCATGCAACTGGGTCATTTAAAAAAATAAAAAAGTTACGACTGTTGAAACGCGAGGAGGCAAAAACGGAAAAAAATGTGCTTGGTCATTAGCTACTTAAGGGGTTAAATGAAAGGAATTCCCTTTCTTCTTACTATCTTTCCTGTCTGTGTTTACCTGGCATTACTAATAAATCACCTAGTCCTTCATGATCTGTTTATTTTATATGCTATAACATTAAGGAGGAAATGTATGAAAACTGTCTTGGTCTAAGACTTTCTTTGTTGCCCATAGCAACCAATCAGAGCGCCCCTCTCATTCTTTCAGAGCACTAGATGGAATGTAAGGGGAACTCTGGTTGCTATGGGCAACAGAGAAAGTCTTAGACCAAGACAGTTTTCATACATGTGGCCCTAACTGTTCTACCAACATAATTTTGGAAATCATTGCAGACATTTTGGGCGACATGTATGAACAGAATTCTGGCCTCAAAAAGCTGTAGTCAACGTGTTCTATGGATTTATGAACAGGCATACTCCAAATAAGTGCCTCGGTACCGCGGCAAAGACACTTTTTAGTGCGCCAAAGTTTTGGGGCGTTCTAGGGGCGTGTTGCACCACATCAGTAGACGTAGACACATTTATGATTCTTTGACACCAAAACTTTGGTGCAGAACAGTTAGAAAAGACAGACAAAAGTTAAAGGTGGTCTGCCTGAGTCTGAGTTGTCGTATTGGCACTGGACTGCGCCTGTATGTGTAAACTGGCGCATTCTACACTACCTTAAAGCGATTTAGAACTAGTCTATCAGCGCCAGAATTCATACATTTCACCCTTTGTTTTCCTGTGGTCAGATCAAAAAAAATATTACAAGGGTTTTGCATGTCCTAAAAAGAAAATTATATTTTACTCCTGGGGCCCCATTAAATGTAGCTCGTATTGTACGCAAGGAGGGAGATTTGACATGTCAATTGTTCGCAGCGCTTACGCGCCGCTGACAATGCATATCAATGGTGCCGCCCCCCTCCCCCCTACACCCCGTGCTTTGGAATTACGTGCTAATCAGCGCATGGTTCCAAAACATGCGCCGTACTGTGGTGCATACTATATGCAATAAGCCATGTGAACATACTCTTCGAAAGAGAACAGCTTTGGGAGGTGATGTAAGCAGAGGCACATGACTACTGCAGTGTTGACGTACCCGTTCGCAAGTGGCAGGATGCAAACAGAAGACTAAAGGAAAACTGTGCTGGAACTGGGCATCGGGGCTGCAGGACTTGGACACAGCATTTAATTTCAGAACCCATAGTTATATACTGTATATTCCTGAGTTTACTCCACATGCAGATATAATGTGCTACAATCTCTTTATCTAATGCTTGATGGTATTTTCAAATGTAAGCATAGACTTGAAGTGCTGCACTGCTCACAATTGTCCCTCCACAGGGTGCCATGGCGCTGGTGTACCTCTGTGTAGAAGATATCTACCAGCTCATTAATTACTATAGCTTCAGTTACTGGTTATTTGTGGGCCTTTCTATTGCTGGTCAACTATATTTGCGCTGGAAAGAGCCAGACAGACCACGACCTCTCAAGGTTAGTGTTGCATGTGCAAGGGTCTGTATATAGTATCTGTTTTATTGTTTTTCTGTCTTGTCCTTTGATGTCTGCTCTGTCACATTGTCTCTTTTGTTCACATGATCTTTTACATTGTTGTTCTTGCAGATTTTCATACCAGCCTTTGTTTCTACTGGCATCAAATTTATTAGAGCCTGGCAGGCACTGTAGTAGCTGTTTGAGCTCTTTTTTTGCCAGTTTAATTGAGCTTTTGGCTAGGTCTACACAGCAATGTTAAAATGCCATCCAAAATCCGATGGCATTTTATCATTGCTGGTGCAGATTTGCACTAAAAACCGTGGTCATTTTTTGGATTTGCCATCGGCCCCGTATATTAAATGTATGGGAATCCAACGGCAATCCGGTAAAAGATACAGCATGTTTTAAAATCCGCCGGAGTCCAGATTTTAAAACCGACAGGAACAAAATCTGTGCTGCATAGACAACAGCACAGATTTTACATTGCGGTCTACACAGAACTCTCTACCGTTTGATTTTTGGCGGGTTCTGAATACTGAATCCCACCAGAATACCGTGCTGTATAGACATAGCCTTGAAGTATGAAATGTGTAAATATACCTTTATGCAATGTATGGCTACAGTACCATCAGCCCAATAGAGGAGCTCATACTTAGTGCCCACTCTTGTGCTGTGTGGCAATAAAGTTCTTTCTTTGAATGATTGTATACATAGCATCTTTATGAAAACCACTGCGACCAAATGTTTGCAGCAAGCTAACAGTAAAATATAACAATCACTACACAAAATGCTTTTTTTGTTTGTGGCATTTTTTTTGCGCTTTTTCTGGGGTTCAAGGCATATTTCACAAATGCAAAATGCTCAAAACCTGTGTGAACAAAAAACTAAATAAAAAAAATACTACTAAAAAATCTCTTGAAAATACCCCCCAAAAATCATTGCAGTTTTTTCAAGAAAATAATATGCCACAAATAAACTGTGTGAAGGAAGCCTTTATTATACAGTACATGGTGCATTTTTTTTTGCTGCACTGACAGATAGAAATAAAATGTTGAGATTTATAAAACTCTCCATTTAGATAAATGACCTGCCTACCCATACACACTATAGTAACCTCTTAATAACAATATTATAAACATTCAGCAATGTTCAGCATAATAAACATGCTTTAAACAGAACCTGTCACATAGATTATACCAGGGGTCCTCAAACTTTTTAGACCGGGGGCCAGTTCACGGTCCTCAGACCATCGGAGGGCCGGAATATAGTTTTTTAAAAAAAGTTTTACTTTGTGGGTCGATACAATTACAGTGATACCCAATTTATTATTGAATTTAGGTCCCCCAGCAGGTCTGTAGGTAGATTTAGGGCCCCCAGCAGGTCTGTAGGTAGATTTAGGGGCCCCAGCAGGTCTGTAGGTAGATTTAGGGGCCCCAGCAGGTCTGTAGGTAGATTTAGGGGCCCCCAGCAGGTCTGTAGGTAGATTTAGGGGCCCCCAGCAGGTCTGTAGGTAGATTTAGGGCCCCCAGCAGGTCTGTAGGTAGATTTAGGGGCCCCAGCAGGTCTGTAGGTAGATTTAGGGCCCCCAGCAGGTCTGTAGGTAGATTTAGGCCACCAGCAGGTCTGTAGGTAGAATTAAGCCCCCCAGCAGACGTAGATAGAATTAGGACCCCCAGCAGGTATAGGTACATTTAGGCCCCCCAGCAGGTGTAGGTAGAATTAGGCCTCCAGCAGGTGTAGGTAGAATTAGGCCCCCCAGCAGGTATAGGTACATTTAGGCCCCCAGCAGACGTAGGGACATTTAGGCCCCCCAGCAGACATAGGGAGAATTCGGCCCCCAGCAGGCGTAGAGATAATTAAAAAGAAAAAACTGACATCACTCACTTACCTGGCTCCTCGCCGCTGTAGCTGCTCCCGGGCTTCTTCTTCGGGCGGCGTGACGTCACCAGGCCACGCCGCAGCGTGATGACGCTGACGCCGCCCGTCCTGTGGACTCTGGTGAGGCGCATCCTTCCTGCACCTCACCAGAGTACTCTGCAGAGCGGAGAGCCCCTGCTCTCCGCAGAAGCAACTGTATGTGCGTCCGGCAGACGCACATACAGTTAGTCCCGGCGCCGCTGCCATCACCGATCGCTAAGGTCCTAAGCCGGTACCTTCGGTATTGACTTAGGACCCTCACGCTCGGCGGCGGGTGAGAGCGGCCTCGCCGTGGACGACTGTGGGTGGGGGACACGCTGCAGCGGATGGGAGGTGCTGGCGGGCGGCCAGTTACAACATATGGGAGGTGCCTGTGCGTGGCAGCGGGCGGACATTCTGCGTATACATTGCACAGTGTCCGCCCTCTGCCACTCACAGACGCCTCCCATATATTGTAAATGTCCGCCCTCCAGCACCTCCCGTCCGCTGCAGAGTGTCCGCCCCCCGAAGCTGGCCCCTGCTGTCGCGCTGCTCACAATGGCTTTCATATTACCTGTCACCGCCCACGGCACCTCCCATCATTTTGGAGGTGCTGTGGCCGGTGACAAGTGATGTAAGGCAGCGCGACAGCAGGGGCCAGAGCACACAGCAACTCAGAGGACTGCGGCTCTGCCGCTGCCACCGCCGGTGCCGCAGGTGGCAGCGGCGGGCCGGATAAAATTCCTCGGCGGGCCGCATGCGGCCCGCGGGCCGTAGTTTGAGGACCCCTGGATTATACCATCGTTGCTGACGACAGGACAAGCTAGTGACAGGCATGCTGAATCCAGCGGTGTGTCTCTTAGTCTGTAAGGTGCTGTAGTTTCAGAGCATTTAATACTCAAATCTGGGAGTTTGCAGCCTGTTCTGCCAGAGATGAGTCAAGCTTATTCATGAGCAGGTGTTTGGCCCTGCCCACCAATGGCTAGCCCTACGTCTAACAACTAATTCAACCTATTACTTTGAATAGGGAGAGTTTTTGAATAAACAGATGGGTGGGGCTAGCTGCAGGTAGGTGGGGCTAACACCTGTTCACGAATAAACTTGACTCATCTCTGGCAGAACAGGCACAAATTGCCAGATTTGAGTATTAAATGCTCTGAAACTGCTGCATCTTACAGATTAAGGGACCATCAAATGCAGTGCTGTTCTGATGTTGCTGACCTTCAAAGTTAAAGCGGTTATTACCTTCTGCTTTTCTATACAAGCTTCCCAGGTTACTGACCACCTCTCTTTGCTCCTAACAGGCTTTAGCGCAGTGGCTGGTGAATTTTCCCCTGCGTTTTTAATTTTTTCAGAAAAGCTGGAAAAATTATTTTTGTTACCAAACCGGGGGGACAAATTTTGGTTTTGTTTTTAAAAAAACCCCCCTTTTTTCCCTCCCAAAAATTTTTCCCCCCTTTTTCTAAAAAAATTTTGGAAAATCAGTTTAAAGGAAGGGGGCCAAAACCAAAAGGAAAGTTTGGGAGCTTGGTAAAAGTTTTTTTGGCTTTTGGGGCCTTTTGTTTTGGGGGGACCACCCTGAATTCACACTGCGGTATAGCCTTCTGTTGGAGCTATGCAGTCAATACATCCCCAAATATTTTACCATTTTTAAAAAAAAAATGAACTGTAAAAAGGGGCATGTTTTCTTACTAAATACTTCTGCGTGAAATAGAGCAATCTACTATGCTATTTCATAAAAGGTATACCATGCCAGCATATGCTTGGGAAAGTTGGACGGTGCAGATGTTCAGTGTATGTTCTGAGAGGTTTCCAAGTGCTTGCACTGAGTATTATTCACAAACACTATAAAATGATACAAGTGTCACTGAGCCCCCCCCCCCCCCCACAAACCACTTTTTTTAAAGGGTTGTCAGAGTGTTAAAAAATCATCTACAAGTTCATCAATCCCATAACAGAGCAGGCAGGATCTGGGACTAGAGTCTCTTCCTTCCTGTGCTTGTTCACCTATATTCTGTTGCTATGCCTCATTTCAGCACTGCTCTCTGGGTTATCCAGGCAGAGCACACACTGTACAGGTAAGGTAAAGGTGCTGCTGTACATACATGTAATACAGGTGTGCTCTGCCTGGATAATCCGGACAGAGCTGCAGGGAGATGCAGTTTTGTGCACTTGGGGTCAACCACTGTCCGGGTCGGCCCAACACTGTCTTTGTATTGTTAAAAGCTGCAGGGGTGATCCCTTGTTTTTTGTCAATTACAGCCAGCCTGGTTTTCCCCAAATAGTATTTTGTCTATGCCTTTTTTCCTGGTGCGGCCCTTACAGCGACTTGATCAACTCTCTGATTGGCATAGCCATTGCGCTCTCAGGTGTCCCTGTCTATTTCCTTCTTGTACGTGTCTCAGAGGACAAGAAACCGCTGCCAACGCCGTGTTGGGGTATAATTTTAAATTTGCAAGATCTACTTTTTCATCTTTGAACCACATATTATAAGAAATAAAAGTCACATATTTAAATTTTTTGGGAAATAACTCTACATGGAGTGTCTTTTCAAAGGGAAAAGGAGTCTCATCAAATGAAAGACAGTTTAAAGAGGAAAAATCGGTCCTAAAAAATAATTTTATTAAATATATTAAAATATATCGATCTATCCCAAAAAACTCAAAAAACTGTGGGGGGGCAAACAACAACCACATGGGGGGGACCAGATGATATACAAAACCTCCCCTAAAACCTAAATCCCCCTACTAATGAGAAAGTTCGGGTAATCGCCCCGATAAGGCGTTCCTGCCCGCCCTTCCCCCTAATAAAACACCCTGTTATTCCTCTGGTCCCGTCCCAACATGTTTCAATCATCCATGAATATGGGGGAAGCTAAAAGATGTAAGGGGACCAAGTGTGGGGGATATGAAAATAATGGCTGCAATAATGAAAGGGCACGAGTTTTAAAAGGGTAAAAAATTTACCTGATGGTATTTACTCGCAGAAAAAAAACCCACATGGAAAAATTTTTTTGGGTTTTTTTGGGTTTGTTTAAAACCAAAAGGCAAAAAAAGGGGACAATTCCCCCCTTAGGGTTCCAAATCCCCACCCCCCCAAAAAATTCCCCCGGGGCCTTGGAGGGGTTTTTTTCCCCCCCCCGGGGGGGGGGGGTAAAACCAAAAGGGTTTAAAAAAACCCCCAAACCAGGCTTGGGTGGGAAAGAAAACCAAAAAAAAAAAAAAAAGGGCATAAGATAAACACCAACCCCCAAAAGAACCCCCCCCCCAAAGCAACACCCATTAACTTCTATTTTTTCGAACTGAAGTATCCCCGCCCTAAAGGGATGACGCGTCGCTGTGTGTGGACCCGAAACTGGCGGCCCAAAGATAAAGGCGCCTCTGGCGCCCCCGGACATACATAGTGCCCTCAACGGAGAACTGCGCGAAAAAGCGCCTTAATTAGGGGAGCAAAAGCATGCCCAAAAATGATGCGGGAACGACAAGGGGGGCAGAACAGATGAGCAGGTGATTTAAAACCATGCTCAGTTCAGCTTTGAAACCCATTTATTGGTGGAAAAGGAACTTTAATCTTTTTTCCAAATTTCCCTCCCAGGGACATTGAAAAAAATTAGTTTGATTATTTGTGCCAATCAATCAAATTAATTCAACAGTTTTTATATGTCACAAGAAAGAAAAAAACTTTAAAAATAGTGCTGAAACCCAAGGGTCATTTAAAACCCATTTGGTGCCTTTGTATTTGGGTAAATGTCCAAAACATTCCCTCTCAAATAATCGTCCAAGTTTCCACGTTTTTGAAGGGGAAACCTAAATGCCCCTCCATTTGAGGATTTAAGTTCCCCCCCATGTATTGGGGTGTATTGACGGAGTTTGGGTGTCACTTTATGGCAAAATATGCCCAGATGCTCCCCAAATCCACTCGAGCTGTCTTAGGTTTTACCTCTACCTCAATCCCCGCACATTACAGATATACCCCATTTGTGGTCTTGCAGTTGATGAAAAAGTTTTAAATTTATGTCTTTGCCCCTGTACATTGAGAACTATTTGTCTTTCCACAAAGTCACAAAAAAACAGTCCCCCCCGAAGAACCCTTTGGTCTAGTCAGCCCCATGTCTTTTTCCCCGGGTTTCAAAGGGTACTGACCAACATCCCTCGATTTTTCCCCTTCTATAGGATTCGAGGGGGCCTCCCCGACATTCCCCCAATCGGGGGCCCTCTTCAACACAGCCATATTTTTTTAGGTCTGTCTCACCCAGGGGCCGCCATTTTAAAAAAAAAAAACCCCTATCCCTAAGTTTATTTGGGGGATTTTTGGTGTCAACATTGACCCGGTCCCTTTTCATGCATGTTTTTAAAGATTTTTCTTTAAAAAATCTGGTAGCCCCTTATCAAAAGGAAAAACCTTCTTGAAATCTTCCCCGAGAGGAACAAATTTCTCGGGGACGCAGGTTTCGCCATGGGATCCCCCCTTTTTAAGGGGGGTGGGGGCAGAGATAAAGATATGTCCCCGGGGTAGCAAATCTGTACCTAGGCTGGTGGGAAACGTCCGTGGTCTTCGGGATTTCCCCCCCCTTTCTCTGACCATATGCCCTTGGGCTAATTCACGACGATATCTTTATCATCTGGAATGGTTTTTTAAAAAGAATTTACCATTTGCACAGAAACTTGAATGTTTAAAACATTTAATCTTAGTTTTCGTTTGAGATTTTTTTCTAATTTTACCCTCCTGATAACGGGATTGGCAGAGGTCAGAAGGGGGTTAATAAATACCACAAAGAAAACCCCAGCCCCAAAATTCCCCCACTGCGATGGGAGGTTCCACCCCAAAAACCCCTTAAAAAGGGGGAATCCCAGTGGACGTACCTCGTCTCCACTAATTGTTCCCCCCCCGGAAGATTTTAAAAAGGGGTTTTTCCTTTTTTTTCTAAGGGGTACCAACTTATATTAAGACAAACAAAAAACTGCACTGACAAGGGGCCGGGTTCAACTGTTACAAACCCAAAAAACCCAAATACCAGGATCAGGAGACAGTAGCGCCACATGGGACTTTACAATCGGCCCCCCGGTGAAGACCCTAAAAAAATACTGCAAGTGTTTAAGATGGACCCCTTTTGGGGGATTTTGTCGGGGAGGCCCCCCGAATCCTATAGAAGGGGAAGAAATCGAAGGGCTGTTGGTCAGTAGCCCCTTTGTAAACCCCAGGAAAGACATGTGGGACTAGACCAAAAGGTTCCCCCCAGATGTGGGGGCTGTTCTTTTTGGACTTTTTGGAAAAAACAAATACGTTCTCCAATAAAGGGCAAAGACCATCAGATTTAAAAATTTCACAACGCAAGACCACAATGTGTTAATTAACCTTCAGTGATTGGGATGTAGGTTTAAAAAAAAAGACCTCGACAGGATTGGGGGGCTCTGGGCGATATTCGCCATCAACGTGACACACCAACTCACTCATATAACTCAAACATGGGGGGAACTCTAAATGCCCCCAAATGGAGGGCATTGATCGAGTTTCTCCCTCTCAAAAAGGGAAACTTTGGGCGACTTTACTGCAGAAAGGGAAAGCTTCTGGGCATTACCCTAAATACAAAGGGACCAAAAGGGTTTAAAAGCCATTGGATTTCAGCAGTATTTTAAGTTTTCTTCTTTTTTTGTACATATAACACTGTTGAATTAATTTGATTATTGAGCACAAATCCAAAAAATTTTTCAAATTTCCCCAGGGAGAATTGGAACGATTATCAGTTCCTTTTCCTACCAATAAAAGTGTTTCACTACTGTTAATGAGCAGGTTTTAAAAACACCTGCCAACGTCGCCCCGTGTCGCGCCTGCATAATTTCGGCGCATGCTTCTTAGCCCCTAAATAAGGACGCTTTCCGGCGCAGTTCTCCCTTTCTGCGCACTATGGATGTGGGGCGCCATAGCGCGCTTTTTCTTTGGCGCCGCCGTTTTTTGGGTCTACCACAGCCCACGCTGTATGCCCTTTCGGGCGGGAGATGACTTTCAGTTCGGAAACAAAAAGTAAGTTACATGGGGGTACTTTGGGGGGGGGGTTCTTTTGGGGTTATTGTTTATCTTTTGCCCTTTTTTGTTTTTTTTTTGCACTCCCCCAGCCCTTTGGGCTTACTGGTTTAATACAAACCTACAAGGGGCTTTTGGAGAACGTAAGGTTGTCCTTTTTTTTTATGAAACACGGCATGTCACATGATAAACTACAATCAGTATCTATTTCCCTTTTAATTTTTTCGTGCCTTGCATTATTGCAGCCATTATTGTCACTTACCCAGACACTTGCCACTTACATCTTTCCAAAGTCCCCCGATGATGTATGGATGATTGAAAACATTTGGACGGACCAAGGGAATAACAGGGTTTTTAATTTTGGGGAAGGGTGCGGACAGGAACCCCTTTTCGGGCGATTTTTCCCGATCTTTCTCAGTAGGGGAAAATTTGGTTTATAGGGGCCGGTTTTGTATATCTCTGGCCCCCCCATGGGGTTGTTTTTGCCTCCCACAGTTTTTTGTGATTTTTTTTTTGATGACTACATATATTTTTTTTATATTTAATAAGTTTTTTTTTAGGACCGATTTTCCCCTTTAAACTGTCTTTTTAAATACGCTGGTCAAGAGGGTTTTTGTACTATTGGTGGGACTGAAGGACTTTGTTCTTTTGAGTCCATCAAACCATCTCATTTTGTGTAGTAGAAAAAATTCCCTTTTTTCTATAACTACTGGAAACCTTCACTGTTTAATTCTGCTGGATACAAAATCTGCTCTGGCCATGTGATAGACTCACAGATGTTTGTTTTAACGCCCTAGTAATGAGCTTATTTTAGGTCTTAACTACCATTTTTTTTTATTATTGTCACAGTACAGATGTAGCTCAATAAATTAGAATATCATTGAAAAGTTAATTTATTTCCTTAACTAAAGTCAAATAGAGAAAACCATATATTGTATAGTTTCATTACACACAGAGCGATTATGTTTCAAGTGTTTATTTCTTTTAATGTGGAGGATTATGGCTTACAGGTAATAAAGATCCAAAAATCTGAAAATTAGAATAAAGTGAATTGTCAACAATTGGTGTCATACTCTAACCAGTTAATTAACACAAAACATCTACAATGGTCGCCTAAAGCTTTAAATCAGGGGTGCACAACATTTTATGTTGGGCCACATTGTCATATTGTACCTCTCCCAGAGGCCGCAGTAAATCTTACAAGGATATTCTCCATCTGAGACCTTTATGGCACATTGATTGTAAGCACCCAAAATGGCTGATAGGTCTTGGTTCAATTTTAGGGGCTGCTCGATGCTCCAGAAAGAGGATATAAGGCGCCTATTTTCATTGCAGTTTTTGGGGGTTACAGAAGTGGCTGTTTCACAGCTATAACTAGAGAGGACTATATACATGTATAGCCTCCTCTCCAACACAACTGCTGCTCTTTTGAGTCTCAAACCTATCAGATATTTTAATAGTCTATACCGTGGATCTGCCATGATTGTTTCAGAAATAAATACTCTTTGAGGAAGAAATCCAGAGATAATACTAAGACCGTTTTCACTGGATTGCTCATTTAGGTTGCTTAAAATTTGATATACAGCCCCATAGTAGCAGCCATACAGTGCCCACCATAACAGTGCCAGCTATACAGAACCCACCATAACAGTGCCAGCTATACAGTGCCCACCATAACAGCACTATCAGTTGAATGGAGTCGTCAAAAGATAAATATTGCTTCCTGAAGTATGAGGACAGAGATAAAATGTGTGTCCTTCAGGCTGGGATTCTCCGAGAGGGGCACATGGGGATGCATAAGGGCCCCGGGCCACATGTTGTCCACACCTGCTTTAAATGGTCCCTCAGTCTGAATCTGTAGGCTACACAATCATGAGGAAGACTTCTGACTTGACAGCTGTCTAGAAGACAGTCATTGACACCCTCCACAAGAAGGATAAGCCACAGAAGCTGGCTGTTCAGAGTGTTGTTTCAAAGCATGTTAATGGAAAGTTGTGTGGAAGGAAAAGGAGCACAAGCAACAATGATGACCGTAGCCTTGAAAGGATTATCAAGAACAGGCCATTCAAGAATTTGGGAGAGATTCTCAAGAAGTGGACTGCGCCTGGAATCAGTGCTTCCACCACACACAGATGTATCCAGGACATGGGCTACAACTGTCGCATCTTTGTGTCCAGCCCCTCTTGACCCAGAAACACCATCAGAAATGTCTTACCTGAGCCAAGGAGGAAAAGAACTGAACTGTGGCTCAGTGTCCAAAGTCCTGTTTTAACATATAAGTCAGTTTTGAATTTCGTTTGGAAATCAAGGCACCAGAGTCTGGAGGAAGAGTGGAGAGGCCACAATCCAAGGTGCTTGAGGTCCAGTGTGAAGTTTCACAGTCAGCAATGGTTTGGGCAGCCATGTCATCTGCTGCTGTTGTTCCACTGTGTTATATCAAGTCCAAGGTCAGTGCAGACATCTACCAGGACATTTTAGAGCACTTCATGCTTCCCTCTGCTAACAAGCTTCATGGAGATACCGATTTCATTTTCCAGCAGGACCTGACACCTGCCCATACTGCTAATAGTACCAATACCTGGTTTAATAACCTTGGTATCTCTGTGCTTGATTGGCCAGCAAATGCGCCTGACGTAAACCCCATAGAGAATCTATAATGAGACACCAGAGCCAACAATGCAGCCGAGCTGAAGGACGCGATCAAGTCAACCTGGGCTTCCATAACACCTCAGCAGTGCCACAGGCTGATCGCCTCCATGCCACACCACATTAATTCAGTAATTCATGCAGAAGTATTGATGCTTATACTATACATATTGTACTGTATATTGTACTTTTGTACTGTATATTGTACAGTGTTGGCCTACTGAGAGGTAAAAACCTTTCAGCAGGCCAACATTTCTTTTCTACAATTCATTTCAATTGGTCTTTAACATTATTCTAATTTTCTGACAAAATCATCCATTGAATTACAGATATAATGTAACTATTTGATGATCTTATAATTTATTGAGATGCACCTACACAAGGGCCTTTGATAAGTTAAAAAAAAAAAATATTGGTGATATATTCCTTTTAACTCTTATGTTTTCACCTGTAGCGACCATCACCCGATATACTCAGATCTTATGCTTTTCTGTCATCACTGAAATGGATTTAGAAGAAGAAGTAAAACTGGCAGTAAAAACTGACTGAGAGACGTGATCCCATTTGGAAGATGCTGGATCTCTGGAGACCTCATTTGTCACGTAATTTATTTCTTACACTGGATGGACTTATTTTTTTGTCGTTTAAGCCTTCAATGCCGGGTGGCTGCAGGGCAGTGCTCTGACATGAAGTTAGCTGAATAGGTTCTCTCTGGCAGGGGAAGTATTAATCTTTTTTTCTTTGTTCCATCATGAAAATTTATTTTCCTCTAAAATGGGATTTGTAATTCTGAAGCCCCAGGATGGGAACAGCAATTCAAAAATACAAGGCTGGCCCATCAAAGTAGATTTTGTATTATCAGCAGCACTGTATGGACCAACCATCAGACTCCCATGAATGGGCAATGTGCCTTACATGACAGAGAAAGTCTCTGAACCTTTTGCACTGACTGGAAAAATGTGGAAATTGTCTGTTTGCACAGGATTGATGGGAACATTCTTGAATAAAAATATTAGAACAAATTTTGAATGTTGGTGTTATTGATTAGAAATGCAACCAGAGGGGTTGTCTCAATGACGCTATTTCTGTTATATTCATAAGATAAGTGAAAATGTACAATCTTTGGGGGGGCCGACTTCTGGAATCTCAACTAGGTGAATGTGGGTTCCAAGTCCCCCACGTGAATGGACACGCTCTTTGCAAAGTTTTTTAGAGCAGGTTCACAGATTTTACTTAGGAATTTGACATAAAGTCTGCGCCGGATTGCATGTTTATTGCTTGTTTAATCCGACGGTCATTCATCTAAATGTGCAATCGGTGCTGTAACGCACACAGTGGCATGTCCATTCTTTTGAGCAGAGCCTTCTCGGATCCCGCCTCCCCATGACTGATGCAGGTTTCGACTTTGTAAAGTAAAAATCCTAAGCAGAAATCGGAGGTGTTTCCTTAACTTTCTGCCGAGGATAACACGTCAGCTTTTTCCAAAAGTCCAATGTGTGAACAACCTTCTATCTTTGTTGCCTCTTAAAGCTAGACACTTTACATTACTATGTACATGTACTAATGTTTCTAAACTTTTTTGAAGGTTCAGAGGTTTTTCAGATTAGCTTGCAGTAAGTATCCTAAGGCCATGTTCACACGGCTTAAAATGGGCCGTATTTCGGTCCGTAATTACGCGCCGAAGTGCGCCAATTATGGCCGAAAACGGCCCATTCATTACGGTAATTCACAGTTCTCATAGAGAACTATGGATTACGTCTCTCTCACTTCTAGCCCGGCGTAACGCGCCGGCGGAGCATAATTGAATGTTTTCACGTATGCGCGGCGATGTCTGTGGGCGGGAAGTGCCGGCCCCCTGCTCACTCCCCCGCTCCCACCCCGCCCCCGTCCACACGGCGTAATTGCGGGGTGTAATTACGTCCCGCAATTAAGCCGTGTGAACATGGCCTAAGGGTTAAACTTGTTGGACAAGTATCATTTTCAGTCCGTATCATTTTTAACAATGCAATAAATATGACCCAATGATGCCTTAAAAGCCTAAGGGTATGTTCACCTGGCGTATTTGCGGGGCATACTTCGGAAAGTAATTGCACTGCAATATGTCCAAAGTACACCCCGCAAATACGGTAAAGTCATAGCACTCATTGAGGGGGAAGTGAAAGTGGATGTGAGGCGGCCGGCAGCACTGTTTGAAGTACACGCTGGTCAGCGCGTACTTCAAACAGCAGTCGTGTGCACAGGTACGCGCCGCTATACGCTGTGTGAACATAACCTAAAAACCTTGAACCTTACTGTCCATTCACAGAGTGTGGCCAAATCATAAATAAGTATTTGATACAAAGGAAATTTTGCAAGTTTTCCCACCTACAAAGAATGGAAAGGTCTGTAATTTTTGTGAGAGAGTCTAAAAAAAAAATCCAAAAAATCACATTGTATGATTTTTATATAATTAATTTGCATTTTATTGCATGAAATAATGATTTAATCACCTACCAGCCAGCAAGAATTCTGGCTCTCACAGACCTGTTTTTCTTTAGGGTGCTTTCACACAGTGCGTTTTGGTGCGTTTTTTGTGCAGGAAGGCACAGCAATTAATGCTGTACATTGCTGCACAAAAAAACGGCAATAATCACGGCATAAATCACGATGTTACAGCGATTTTTGTGCAGCAATGTACAGCATTAAAGGGGTTGTATCATTTCATTAAATGGCCTTCAGAATAAGGGGACAGTGAAAACAAGCAACTTTGCAATTAGATGTCATTAGCAAAGCTGTCTTGTTATCACAGTTTTCCTTATCATCTGTTTCTGTTTACACTGATCTCCAGTACTGGTCGGATGCCTCCCTCTTGCATTTCACTAGCTAAGAGCTCATTTACATTCTGTTCGGCCCCTGGTCGTATTCATAAGAGCGGGAAATCCTGTCTCTCTCACTCAGAGTAAGGGACCGGCACATTTTCACTCTGCACAGCCAGAAGAAACAGAATAACACTGCAGGGCTTTTATAATCAGGAAACAGCACAATTGTGTGTGGATCCCTGCCTGACTCAGAGTTAGGGGTTATAGCAATTTTTCTCCTCACACCTAGCAGAAATAAACTGCAGCAGATTCTACAATCAGAAAACATAACAGTTGTGTTTCGGTGCCTAACTCTCCTGCATAGAAGGGAGATCTGTGCCATTCATAGAAAGTTGGATTTAACTGTAACTAATCTCCAACTGTGAGAGGAGAGATCAGTGCTCATTCTAGATTGAATGCAGCCTGTGGTATGTATATAGCTCTTACAAAATAAGACTGCATAGAGAGAGACACAGTGGCATGTGGACTCAGAGGGGGGGGGGGTCTCGGGAGCCAGAGAAGGTGGGAAGATGTCACCCAGCTGGGAGGGGAAGAAACGCCCCTGCATTTCTAGAGTTGAGAAGCTGAGAGCAGTATGAATCAGCCGAACTAAATAAGCGATACATCCCCTTCAATTGCTGTGCCTTCCTGCACCAAAAATGCATGAAAAAGCACCAAAAATGCCCTGTGTGAAAGCACCCTTAAGAGCCCTCCTACTCTGCACTCTCTTTACCTGTATTAATTGCACCTGTTTGAACTCATTACCTGTATAAAAGACACCTGGCCGCACACTCAATCATTCATACTCCAACCTTGTCACCAAAGAGCTGTCTAAGGGCACCAGAAACAAAATTATAGACCTGCACAAGGCTGGGATGGGCTCCAGCACAATAGGCAAACAACTTGGTGAGAAGGCAACAACTGTTGGCGCAATTATTAGAAAATGGAATAAACAAGATGACTGTCAATCTTCCTCGGTCTAGGGCTCCATGCAAGATCTCACCTCATGAGGTAAGGATGATTCTGAGAAAGGTCAGGAATCGGCCTAGAACTACACAGGAGGACCTGGTCAATGAACTAAGTAGGGTTGGGACCACAGTCTCAAAGATTACCGTTACTAACACACTACGCCATCATGGATTAAAATCCTGCAGGGCACACAAGGTCCCCCTGCTCATACTAAACATAATGAAAAATGCTGAGTAAAACGTATCCAAACAGGTACCCTTGGTGTGGTGTGTGTTTGGATATCTTTTCTGTGTAGCAGAATTGTAACCTATAGCTTTAAATAATGTGTCTGATGCGTAAAACGGATCAAGAATTGACGTAAATTCTTTGATTGGATCCGTTAAACACATCCGAAGGACCTATGTAAAACACGTGTCGTCTGAACGACGATATGTGTCTTACATTGAAATCAATGTAAATCACACTGAGCATTTTTGAGTGTGAACATCCCCTAACAAGTCACAATTTGTCCTTTTTCACTTATGGGTGTACTCATTTTTGTTGCCTGCGGTTTAGACACTGATGGCTGTGTGTTGAGTTATTTTGAGGGCACACCAAATTTACAGTGTTACCAGCTGTGCACTAACTACTTTACATTTTATCAAGTGTCCTATCTTCAATGTTGTCCCGTGAAAAGGTATAATACAATATTTATAAAAATGTAAGGGGTGTACTCACTTTTGTGAGATACTGCATATCACAGTGCTCAGCTTCCCTTCCTCTATTATATCCTGCTCTCACATAGGGTAGCATAAAAAAGTGACAGATATAAGTTGCTTAAGAATATCTTCATTGTTAATTACTCAATGTAATGTCATTATCCTCATTACTCAAAGTAGGATATTATGCAGTCCAGTCACAGAGAAATTTCCTATGGCAGCCATAGGTCATAAGAAAACAGGATATAGAGAGGAAGAAAAACTGCTTTTCTGATCATTGAGCCTCAATAAATGCAGAAATTTCACATGCTAATTTTTCATTTTGCCAAAACAAAGCCCCATTGCAACATGTGGTCAACGCAACTGCTGAAGGGAAAAAACTTTCGGTTCCTGTGTAGATGCTGGAACTTATTTATAAGACACATAAAAGCCTCCTGTGGTATTGTTAGGCGTGACTGATCTTGCTATGGCGCTAGGACGGAATTGACTGTCAGTGAATGACATAAATACAAGGTGTGTACGAATGGTTCAGTGACTTCTATTGCCCACGGTTTTGGTCGGAGTGATGGAAGTTTTGTTTCAGTTGAAAAGAATTTTTGAAAAAACGAGTAAATTCTCAGGGAATATCTCATAGTTTCTGTATTTTATTGTTTAAATGGTTTGTGAATTATTACATGGGCCTTTTTTACATAGTTTAAGTATTTTAACACAAAAAAAAGGGATTTTCCCGTAAGTTTGGGCCGTTTAAAGGGGTTTTTTTGGGGTATGGGAAAAACCCGATTTCCCATTAAAAGGATTGGTAAAATTGTAACCCAAAACCCCCAATGAATAGTAAAATTAAAATTTTTTTTCAGCAGTTTTTCCAAAATAATCCCTCACCCAAATTTCTGGGCCCCCAAAAATGTGTTTATAGCTTGTTGCCAAAGGGGCCGGGAAACTCGGTTTTTTCCCTTTTTTGGGCAGGGATTTCTCAGGTTCTAGCACTAAGGGAAGTGAGTATGTAAACTATTAAAAGCGAGGGTTAAAGGGCTGTAAAATGGGAAGAAATGCCCCGATGTTCAAACAAAAAGGGGGCAAAAGTATGAGACGCACAAGACGGTTAAGACTTGATCTTCGGCAGGGCCCGGGTTTCAGGGAAAGGGGATCGACCAGGGAAAAAAATTTCCGGGAAGATTTTTTAGAAACTGTAGTCAGCTACCCCACCAAATGTGCTAAAAGCCAAATTCAGTCTTGCCCGCGCAAGATGGGGGCACATAGGGGGGCAGTAATGAGACAAAAAGGTAATTCTTCATGGGTTTAGGGGGTTTTTCAAGACGTTTTTCTGCTGAAATTGGTTTTTTAATTGGGCCCTGCAAACCTTTTTCAAAAATTTTTTTCTGAACGTCGAAAACTCCTTTAACCCCCTTAAAACCCCCCCACCCACTTTTAATCGAGCGATTTAGTTTATTTTCGGGAAACATCTTTTGACGTCGATGCAGACATCAAGTTTGCGGTTTCCCCTCCACATTGCAAATGGGAAAAGGGGTTTTTACTTCACAGTCCCTGTTCCTAGTGCGCCTCTGCATGCGCGAAAGGGGGCCCCCCGCTCCCCCGGGCTTTAACCCTTTGATTGCCACGGTTCGTTAAAAGGCAAAGGGCTTTTTCCCTGCCCCTGTCAAGTGTCGGACTTCCCCGGTTACCCGACGGCGCCCGGGGGGAAAGGCTGCCCCAGTCAGCCCCCGTTTGGGCCCCAGAGTAACCCCCAGGGCCCCGTCTGTGTAAAAAAAGGGATGATCCCGGGCAGGGAAAAGGGCTGCCTTGATCGCCTGCCTTTGTCAAACTGAAACAGATTTTAAAAGTATTAGCAATAGGAAAATGCAAAAACATTACTTTATTTAGCTTTAAAAAAAAATGCTAATTCATTACTAAGTGTAAAAAAAAAAAAAGGTAAAACCGTTATCCCTTCATGAGATTTTTTTAAAAAGTAAGAAAAAATAAGATAATAAAATTAAAATATTTAATAAAAAATAATTACGTATACATTACACACACAAACACTTATTAGGTATCCATATGGGCAAAAAAACCTATAGAACTAATCTAGCAAGTTATTAAGTGTGAAATATGAATTGTGTAAACAAAATAAAAAAAAAATCTGCAACAATTTGTAAGTGAACTTAAGCTATTCCCCAAAAAAGTACAAATTGTCCTCATACAAAAAAAATAAAAGAGTTCCGACTGTTGAAACGCAAGGATGCAAAAAATAAAAAAAAAATATGCTGGTCATTAAGTACTTTTCCTTTGGCTTTTTTAAAAAAATAAGTTGAAATATCATCAAGGGAAAAATTTTTTTTCCCCTCATGGTTGGGGTGAAGCCAGTAATTGTCAAACTACTGTGTTTTCTTTTTTTAAATCATAATGACAACCATAAACATCCAAACGGTCTTTGTGGTAGTTGTCGATAAAAGCTCTCCCCCATTTTTTGGAAAAAAAGCCTCCATTTCCTGTAAATTCCGGGGCTTCTTGCATGAACGGGCGGGGGGGGGGGGAGATCTCCCCGGAGTGGCTCATGTATTGGGGTCAGGAACTGAGAGGGCCAATCAGAACCTTCACTTTGTTCTGCTGTACCAATGACAGTTGATTCTTTTTTTTTTCTTTTTTTTTTTTGGTTCTTGCCCTGTTGGAACGCCAAGTAACCCCCATTGCAGCTTCTGGTGTGCTTGCAAATTTGCCTCCAGTATTTCTGATTTGCTGCATTCATCTTTCCTTCAACTTTGACCAAAGTTTCTGCCCTTTGTATCCCCAAAAAACCCCAAAACATCATGATCCCCTCCGTCTTTACGTAGGATGGTGTTCCTTTCATCATAGGGCCTTGTTGACACCTCTTCAAATGAAACGTTTATGTTGTGGCCAAAAATAAATATTTGGGCCTCACTCCAAAAGACCTTTTCCAAAGTGTTGAGGGGTTGTCCTGTGCTGTTTAAAAAATTTTTTTGGGGAGAAGTTTGTGGCATTTGACAGTAATGTCTTTTCTTTGGGGGGACTCAACCATGCAGCCCATTTTTCTTCAAGTGCCTCCTATTGGGGACTTTAAAATAGCCCCACCGCTATTTTTCAAGAAGTTTTTTCTGATGTTATGTGTAGGTTTTTTTGCATCTTGAACAATTTTTTCCGGCATTGTGGCCAAAATTTTTGTTGATCTACCTGCCCGTGGTTTGGGTTTTTACAGAGCCCGATTTTCCATTTCTTAAACACAGTTTGAACACGCTACTGACTTACAAATTCCCTTTGGGAAACTTTTTTGTATCCCCTTTTCCCGTTTTATACATTCAAAATACCTTTTCCCGTAGCCCGTTGACAATTCTTTTGCTTTCCCCCTGACTCACAAACCAAATGTAGTGGCTGGATGAAAGTTCAAAGTCCGGACCAGAAACCCTCAGATTTTTTGCAACACACTGCTTATAAGCAAAGAGGCCCCAGGGTGAGGGTGTTTTTACCCCAGTGCCTTTAAGCCCCTTTGTATCAAAATTTTGTCCATGTTTCAGGCCAAAATCACCAGGTTATGTAATCCTTTGGATGTTTTTGGTTGTCATTTTAATTTAAAAAGAAAAACACGTAGTTTACCCAAAAAATTGGCTTCACCCCAAAAACTAACTATGGTGGGAAAAAAATTTTTGTGTTATCATTCAAAACTCTGAAAAAAAAAACCAAGAAAGAAAAAAATTTTTCCGGGGTATTTAAACTTAGCAAAAACTGTAAATATCCCCTTTGCTAATGCTTTGGACACAACCCATAAGTGGGTGGGGTCAGCTGGCACAAAGGCTGCCGTTTACAACCCAGAACCCGTGTTCCCCCAACCTGGTGAAACCATGCCTACCCCAGATACTTTTCAAAAAGTTTAAAATTTTAATGCTTTGCACCTCGTTTTTGGTTTTTAAAAATGGTGATTTATTGACATGGGCTTCACTAATAATGAGAGGTTATGAATGTCAATGTAAATAATGACAATCTCTGTATTTGTGTGGAAAATAAACCGGGGCAAAAAATTAATTAAAAAAATTTTTCTTGGGAAACTGGGTTTCCCAAACCCCCCCGAAGAGGGTTGACAGAAAAAGCTTTACAAAGGGTCGACCTTGGGCATTTACCAAATTGTTAATGTTTTAAGGGAAATTAAAATTTCAGGGTTTCCACGTGTTTGCTGTCTTTCCCTTTTAAAGGGTTTTGCATGTTTCCCGAAGAGAAACTTTAAAACCCTTATTTTTTCCTAAAGGCCCGGGTTTCATTTAACCGGGAATTTAATTTACAAACCAAATTTTTTCATGGATGAAGTGAGAAATGCATATAAAAAATTACTTGGGCAAACATTACTTAGGCCCTAGCCATTTTTTCCAGGGCCTTTAAACCCACATAAGCCCCCTTTTCCCAAATAGTTGGGGGCATAACCTGAAAACTTTTTTTTTAGACGTCCTTAACCTTTTTTTTGCTAAACATCCCGCCCAAAAATTAACCCAAAATATTTTTGGGGCCCTGCAGATCGCGATTTTCTACGAATAAAATTTTTCTTTCCCTTCCCTCCACGCCAAAGGTTTTTGGGTTCTCCTTAGGGCCAACCCCGCGTTAATTGTTTCAGTTATTGAGGTGGCGAAGCTGGGTTTTCCCTTTTAAGGGCTTTTTTTTTTTTAAACATGTAAAAGGCCCCCCATTTGGGGGGGCCCATTCGCCAATGTTTCTCCTCTCAATTTTCTGATTTTTGGGGGGAGGTTCGGCCTTAAATTTTTTTTTACTGTTGACTTACAGGGGTATTCCCATTTCATTGATAAGCTTTAAAGACTTGGGCAAGAAATAAAGACATTATCAGATCATTCCTTCAAGCTAAAATTGATGGGGAAGTTTAAAATAAATTTTTAAACTTTTTTCACCACATCATTATTAAAAAATTGCCCTACCATTTTTGTTTTAGCTTTTTTTCCTTAGAGGAGGTGAAAAAAATCAGCATACCTTTTAAGGCTGAGTATATTTTGATGGTAATTTTTTGGGGGGTAGTACTACTTTTTCAGATATGAAAAGAGAGCTATACCCCGAAAGCTTACCATAAAAATATCTCTCCTCTAAAACACGGGGTCAAACCCAAAGGCCCGGGGTTTTGTGTTATCCGGGCCCGCACACCCCCTTTTCCGCCCGCCCACGCACCCCCTTCTGAACCCCAAAATGTCCCGCAGCGCTAGGGTGAACCCCGGGGACCCGACCGCCGGAAAAGCGTTTACTTAGTAAGCCTGGGGGGGCCCATTTGCCCTCTCACGAGAAAAATCCTTCTCTTGGGAGCCGCAAAAGACTTCTAAAGCGTTTACTACCTTGCTGTAAAGCCCCCCCTCTTTTGCATGGCGCCTCTCTGCGGACAAGACGGCGCTACGGCTCCATCGGGGTGTGCCGTTTCCTTCACCGAAAACCGTCTCCTTCCCATCTCTGTAGCCGGGACCGGAGTCTCGGAGCCGACCCAAACGATAAAACAAAAGGGGGAGAAAAGTCTCCCCCTGCTCTCGTTCAAAGTAGTGTTTTCCTAAACTACCCCGACCTAAGCATTGGGCGGGGCCCTGACCCCCATCCTTTGAAAAATGTACATTTTTTTTTTTTAAAATTAATGTTTTAAATTTTGTCATTTTTTTACCCGGCCACTGTTGGGTACATTCGATTAATCAAACAACCAGGTTTTTTAATTTCCACCTACAAATCTATTCCAGGTTTTGGGGGGAACTACCTGGGTGTATCATATGTCCAGGTGGTTTGGGGGTTTAAAACCCTGGACATCATTGTCCAGGGCGTTGGGGTTAAAGTCCTGATGTAAGCATACATCCTCGTGATCGGCGAACCGTAAAAACAAGTTTTTGTATCGCTGCGTAATGCCAACGCGACATCCCCACATCGCCCTGACCAAGATCACTCCAGGGGGGGGGGGTGGGGGGGTGGATTAACCCCCCAATTATAGCGACCTCTAGGTCCGATAATTAAAGCAAGACACAGAGGACGATAGTTTCTGCAGTTTCTTTCCTGTAACTGCTTGTTACTGTTTTGCTCCAAAAAAATCAAAATGTTAATTTTGTTACTTATTAGGTGGTTGGGGAAATCCACCTTTTGGTTTTCAATACGGCCTGAAGCCTTCTGGCTCTGGATTCAGATTCAACCCAAATTTTGGGACCAAAATCTGATCCCAAATCTCTTCACACATCCCAATTTGGTGCAGACTGGACTTGGATACAAATGCAGCTTTTTTTTCAACTCTACTCACAAGTTGTTCAAAAGATCAAAACATTGTTACCCTTTTTGCTTGTCATTGTCTGTTCTCCCTAAATAGCTTGATTATTGAAATCAAAAGGGTGATAAAACCTGATGTTACCATTTTACTACAGTAAAGTTAACACTTAAACATGCGCCATGTATGAGGGAGTCAGGAGTCGGAGGTTTGGGAAATTGAGGAGTCGGAGTCACAGCTTTGGCTTGCCAGGCCCACAGCCCTGCTTGCCTGGTTGCCCTCAAAGGACTAATTATAACAGTAATACTGTATAAACGTGACTACTTCTTAATAGGTTGTTTAACTGTTAAGGAGACATGTCATTTATACAGTTTTAAAATTATGTTGGCCCTTTAAGGTGCACCATGAGGCTGATGTGGCCCCCGGTGAAAACGAATTTGACACCCCTGCTCTAAAAGGTATCGCCTGATTTCTTCACTCTGCTACTACGTTCTATGGCTAACACAACATTATACTACTAGCTGTTAGTGATCCATATTTGGGTCACTCGTCTATGGATACAAAAAAATCAACAAATTGTCCCCAGTTAGGAAAAAAAAACACTTTTTTCCAAAGGATTTGGGACCCCTTTAGGGAAACACCGCTGTGCTTTAAAGGCAAAAGTGGTAACCACTCAGCTACATTATAGCTACTCAGAACTCTTTACATAAACAGACCTTTATTTTTTCCCATTTTTGTTTGGCGCATTATACTGTTATGATGATGATATCCAGTAGGCTAAATATGTTCAAACTTGCCAAAATATACAAATATGTCCATGTATTGTTTGTTTAATATGATGTGATATACTGTATATGCAGCCTGAACACAGCACTTAATGTAGATGTTATTTCTGTCTTTCCATCAAAGAGTTAAAAATGTTGAACTACTCTTTAAGGGGAAGGTTGTACCTACCTCCTTATGCAGTGATCGAGGGCCAGTAAAATGTCCTGAAACGCATAAGCTGGCGTGTTTCTACAGTTTTGTAGAAACTTTTAATATGCTTCAAAAAAGTTTGGATATATTTTTATCCAGAAGGAGCAGACAATATTTTGCTTTCAAATATGCAGATTTTAACTGTACAGTATCTTAGTTTTTCCACTTAGGATATATAATACACATACAAGAACATGTTTTTAGTTTTGTGGACAACCCCTTTGTACATTGTTTACTAATAGTAACAAGACTGGTTGTTACATAAATTTTTCTTTGTAGGATTGATATGTATAGTGCTGTGGATCATATACACAATTGAGTCACTTTATTATGACCATTTTTGATGTCGGCAGCATGTAACTCATGAAGGAAGTCACTTGTGAACTGGCCTGGTGGGTATATAAGGTATATATCCCCGTTGTTGGCCTGGATAAAAGGAGCAATTTACCAGAGTTGCAAAAAGGGATTATTACGGTCTTCTGGGTCACGGGTGGGGTGGGCGGGGGGTGCGGTATGTATGAAACGGCAGTTTGTGAACTATTTGTGTGATGCTTTGGCGAAAGTGTATCCTAAGTGTAAAAATTGCATTAAATTTGCAATTTAAAATGTAAAAACTGCAGAGCGGGAAGTTCTGGGGTCTGAAGAAAGAGATTGGTCCCCGAAACCTTTTCTAAAAAAAGGCTTAAAAGTTTTCACTGCAAAATCAGAAGGGGGAACGCTGCTGTTTGGCAAAGGGTTGCCTTATCGAGAGAGATTAGCAGTATCTGCTCATTTCCAGAAACATCAAAAGGGCCTTTTATTTGGGAAAAAGGACTTTCAAGGAAACAGGCGGGGCCCAAGGGGGAAAAAGGGCCCCAATGTGTATAGTTTAAGACAGAATTCACCAGGGACCCAAAAGGGGGGGGTTTCCCCGTCCCCTCCCCTCCCCACACTGACTTCCCCCCGGGCCCTCAGAAACAGCCTAAAAAGCTCTCATATAAATTAAAAGGGAGCGGTTTCTTAAAAAGGGGGTTTCCCCTCATCCCAAATTTTCCATGGGAAATTCATGATGAAAATTTTGCTGTTTTGCCTGGTCACTTCCGGGTCAACCCTGCCCTCCCTAATTAGCATTTAAACCTCCATGTTTTCCCAGACTTCTGCTAATTAATAATCTCATGCTCGGGACCAGGAAGTTTTTCTGATTTAAACTAAAAAAAGTGGGAAATTTTTGTCTTTTTTTCTGAAAAATCATTTAACCCAAAAGCCCCAAAATACTGCGTGCCCCCTGTGTGATGAGGCCCATTCCCCTGCTATAAAGATAAAACAAAACAGGGGAAGGAAGTAGAACAAAAGGCCCAGCCCACTTGGGAAACTAAAAAAACCCTCAGAAGGGGATAAAATACTGTAGTTCCTCAACAAAAGAAAAAATAAACAAAGAAAATTTTAACATTTTTGGGAAAAACGTCTTGATTTTAGTTTTCCCCCTTTATGTTAAAAATTTAATTTTGTAGCAAAGAAAACCCCCCTTTAAAGGTCCAAATGCAAAACGCTGTAAAGTATTTTTTCTAAACTACTTTTAAAAGCATAAAAGGGAAAGAAGCTGTCCCCACAATCATAATATAAAACATTTGAAATTGAAAAACTACAATCAGAAAAAAAAAACCCCGGCCTCAAAGAAAAGAATAGGGGATCACTTTCTTTTTTTTAATGGGTTAAAAAAAAAAAAAATTTGGGGACAGACCCCCATTAAGAAATTTTCCCCAACCCAAATTTTATTTGCGGGTATGTGATGCAGGGGGTGGAGACGGGGATATAAGTTTGGTGGTCATAAAAAAATGATTTTTTCCCCTGTATAACAACTTTCATTTTGCCATTTTTAAAAAATTTGTTTCACAATCAAGTCAATAAAAATGGTCAAAAAAACTGGGGGGGATACTGAACAACGGGCATTCAATTGAAACCCAAAGGGAAAAAACTTTTTAAACTGAAATTCACACACTCCCTTTACACAACTTTTTCAAGTTCCTTTCCCTTTTGCAACCAAACGCTTATAAAACAAAAGACTTTCTTAAAACAGCTTTGTACAATAGTATTAATGTTTTATATATATTATATATTGTTTGTAGCATTACCCTTACTTACTAACCCCCCCTCCCACCTCCCCCGCAAGGGGGGGTTAAAAAACCTCCCACAGCTGAGCAGCTGCCGGGGGTTTTTTTTCTATAAGCAGCATCGGGGCCCGCGTCTTTTGACTCCCACGGTTGCTCACGTTTTGCTCTCCCCAGTTTCCTACATATTTTAGGTGCGAGGGGAGGGGTGTGTTTTAAAATATAAGCGTGTGAGGGGGGGGTTTTTTGGGAAAATGTATGCGTTGAGGAAGGGGTGTTTTGTGATATATAATGGTTTTTTGGGGGAGGGTTTTTGTTTTTATATATATGCGTTAGGGGGAGGGGTGTTGTGAAATATGTAAGCTTGAGGAAAGGGTTTGTTGTTTTTGAAATTTGTGAAGGGGAGGGATGGGTGTAAATGTGAGCTCGGGGTTGGGGGGTTTATATATAAAACCTTTCGAGGGGAGGGGTTTTGAAATATATAAACTGTGAGGGAAGGGATGTGTATCTATGAGGGTGCGAGGGGAGGGGTTTGTGAGTTTTTGAGTGCGCAGAGAAACTGTGTTTTTTTTTTTAAACATGGGGGGGGGGAGAGGTGGTTTTTGGTATATATAAGCGTGTTTGGGGGGGGTGTGTGGTGTAAAATAAAGCTGTGGGGGGAAGGGGTGTTGTGTATATTAAGCGGGGGAGGAAAGGGGGTGTGGTGGTAAATATGTGAAGGGGAGGGATGGGTGAAATGTGACGTGCAGGTGGGGGTTTGGTTTTTAAAAGAAAGTGCAGGGGGGGGGTGTGAAATATATGACCCGTTTGAGGAAGGGGGGGTGTTTTTAAAATGAGGGGTGCAGGGGGGGGGTTTTTTTATTTTTTTTGAGGCGCAGAGAAAGCTTTGTATTACATTTGTGCAAAGGGGGGGGTGGTGTGTTTTGTTTTGTGTGGTTTTTAGGGGTGAAAGGGGCTAGGATTACCCCCCTTGTAATTTGCCCCCTTTCTCCCTGCCCCCTTTGGGGTCGGGACCTGGTGGGGGAAAGGGGGGGGAGACACCCCACAGAGGGAAAAGAATTTTTCCCCTTTTCTCCCTTTTCCCCTTTGCCCCCCCTTGTTTTTCCCTCGGGCCGAAAAGAAGCAAAAAGGAATTTTTGCTCGGGGGGGTCCCCCTTGCTCCTGCCCCCTGGGGTCTGTCTCTGGCGGGCCCCGGCGGGGGGCAAGACGGGCTGCGGGGGCCCAGCCCCAAAGGTGTCACCCAAAAATTCTATCTTTGGAAAGCTGGATGTTACCTGGGGGCAAAAGGGTTGTAAACCCTTTTTTTCCGGGATTTTTGAGAAAGGGATTTAGCCTATATGTAGGGTTTTGTAATGTTTTTTTTTTTTACAGGCCCCTTTTGGGACTATGTCGTTTTCATGGACTACGTCGAAAACCCTTTGGGTTCTGTTTTTTTTCAAAAAAAAATGGTTAAAAGGGCTGATGGGAGTGTTTATCTAAATAAAAAGTTTTTTTTGTGCAATCTGTGTGTGTGTTTTTTTTCCAAGTAAATTTTAGTGAAAGTAAATGGGGGATGTCTGACAGACGCCTCTTCAATTTCGATTTGGTCGGGCTTGGTGCCTTTCTTGGGCCCAAAGGGTGACACTAACCCCCGTGCACTATTACCCCAGAAACCCCAAAGGGAAACCCGGGGACTGGGAGGAGACTTAAAACCCTCAAAGTAAACCCTCTAATTTGATGGCTCTTCTAGCAACTTCAAGCGGGGATTTTAGAATTTGGGGAAGGGGCCAGTAACGAAAGGTTTTTTCCCATTGTGGGAAAATATTAGGCCTTTAGCTGTTGGTTTTTTCCGGGGGGTCATGGAAAATCGGGGGGTTTACCTCTGTCAGTTTTTTTTTCCCAAATGTATTTTTTTTTAAAAAAAAAATCTGCACCTGGGCATCCCGTAATGATTTTCAGGAGTTTTCCCACTTTAGGAAATTTTCAATAAATAATATTTTTTGGGGAGGGGAAAAAAACAAAGTGGGGTCCCCCTTTCCCAAATTTTTCCCTAAAACCCCCAAGGGAAAAATGGGCGCTCAGGAGAAAAAACCCCATTAGAATGGGAAGGTCCCAAAAGCAAAAGGTCCCCTTTTCCGACCCCCTAAAAATACAACCAGAACCGCCCCAAAAAGGCCCACCCATCACATTAGAGGGGGCCGGGCCTTCCAAGCCCCCGGGTCTTTTTCCAAAATACCCCCTGGGCAATTTGGGGTTGGGGAATAGGACACAGGGTTTTGGTCAGCCCCTTTGGGGAACAGAAACTACCCCCTTGGCTCCCCTAAACCCAGGGCCCTAAATAAAGGAGACCCTCTGACAGATACCTCCCTTACTAACAGGGAAATTAAAATTTGGGGTAAAAAAAGGGACACAAATTTGCACACCCAAAAAAAACTTTTATTTAAAATAAATACTTCCCCCACATTAGCCCCCTTTCACCATTTTTATTAAGGGGAAAACAAAAACCAACATTGGGTTACATAATCTAATGAATCCGACATAGTCCAAAGGGGGAAAAACCTTTTTTTGGGTTTTTTTAAAAAAATTAAAAAAAGGGTGCAATTTAAACCCCCCATCGCCTGGGGATTCCCTGAAATCATGCCGCAGCTGATCCTCTGGGGGTGCAGGGTACGGAAATCAACCTGCACAAATGGGGTTTTCCGGGGGGGACAGAGCACAGGGGCAGCACAATCTCCCCGGGGGAAAGGTCCCATGCCCCCCAAACCCCCCCCCCAAAGGGAATTTAAACCCCGGATCTATACTCCCTCTCTTTCCCCCCCCCTCACCATTCTCGGGTTTTCATTCTAAGGGCCCGCACAAAAATACACCCAAACCCTTCCCCTCCTTAACCTCTCCCCCCTAATACCCCATAACCCCCCACCCCCCCTATTTACTTTCCCACTTAAAATTTCCCCATAGCCCTCTCACCTCCACCCCGCCCCCACATAACCTTTCCACCCACAACCTATACCCCTAACCTTTTCACCTGGCCCCCTATCAACCCCCCATGGGGAGTTTTTTTTTATAAAGTGGCCCCCCAAATAGGGGGGTGCCTTTAAAAAAAATACAAAAAAGTAAGCGGTTTTTTATAGAAAATTTTCCGAGGGACCGGGGTCGTGGGGGCCCCTTAAATTCACATAGCATCTGGACGGAGATTAAGAAAAAAAGAAAAAGAAAAACCTTCCCCGCCCTAAAAGATTCTCTGGGGGGAATCCTCTAGAAATTTTTAAAAATTTACCGCAATTTATTTTGTCCCAGCCCGGAAACCCTTTTGTACAAAGGGATCCCACCCACAATGGTTTGGGGAATTTTTGGTTTGTAGTTTAATGTTTTTAAAATTTTCAGTTTTGGTATCCTCCCACTCTTTCCGGGGTGCCACTAGGTAAACCAACCCTCCAGGAAAAAACTGGGTGAAAGGAAAGCCTTAAACCTTTTTCACCAAGGCCCTTACACAGTTAGGTGGAAGGGGGACAAGGTTTTTTTCGCGGGGGGGGCTCAAACCAAAAACCCGGAGGGGGTTTACCTTAGGTCTCCCTACCCACCCCAAATTTTCGTCCCTCAATTTTGGGTTTTAAACCCCCCCATACTTTCCAACTATATATAATTATATATAAAATATAATTTTAAATATTTATATATATAATATTTCATACAAACACTAAAATATTACAAATAAAACCAAAACACCCCTTAAAACAGAACCCTTTCATAATTTAAAAAAAATATAACCAAAATACTTTAAAAAATAATAAAATTTTTTTCAGAAAAAACCTTTTAAAACTAAGATTCCCCGTTTAACCCCCCTTTAGGGACGCAGCCTCCAAAAAGGGAAAATCCAGTAAAGCCTACCGTTTGTAGTTTTTCGTTTTAGTCACCCTTTTTATCTTTTAAAAATTGATTAAAAGATAAAATTTTAAAGTTTCCCCTTCCAAACAAAAATACTGGAGGAAAAAAGACCCAAAAAATTCCCGCGATTAAACAACCCTTCCCAAAAATTTATAATTGGGGCCCCTTACACAAAAGCAAAACAGGTTTTTCAGCCTTTTACTGTAAACCCTTAGACTCCCCTGCCCCGTGAAAAAGATGCCCTCGGTATTAATTAAAAAAAAGCAACAGAAAATTTTTCCGAAAAGCAAACTTTTTTTCAGGTTTCCCTTCAATGGGGGTAATCTTGTTAGGGAAACCCGTAAACCCCTACGAAAGTTTTAGAAAATTTGGGTGATCAAGTTAACAACCTTTCTTAGGGATATAAAGTATAGGTGTGTCGCCCGGTTTTGTACTCAGAGTAAAAAAGGGACACCCCTTTGGGGGTCCGGAAAAACAATGCTTTAAATGCCCACCGAAATTTTTTCTAAATTTTTCCCCCAAAAGAACATAATTAAACAAAATAACAAAACACCCCGAGTTTAAAATCAGAGAAACAACAATACTGCCCAAAAAAACCTCCCCATGGGTTTGGGAAAAAAAAAAACCCCCCCCAAGGAAACACTGGGTTGGAAGTGCAATTAAAAATGGGCACTTTATCAAACAAGCCTTTGTTGTGGATCAAAAAAGATAATGATTTTACGCTGGGAATAAACTAAAATCTACAGGGATCACTGACACAACCAACAACCCAATTTTGGTTTTTACTCAGGGTAAAAAATGTACATAAGGGCCCCCGGGGGGGGTTTTAAAAAAGGGGGGGTTTTTTGCAGAGGGTTTTTTTGGGGTCTGGGTCGCAACCCTTTTAAAAATTAAAGGAAAAAAATAGGGAAGGGAAAATTTTTTTTATTATTTTTTTCAAAATTTAAAACTATGGGGCCAAATTTAAAAACCCAAAGATTCCCACTGTAGGGCAATGGCTTTCCCCGGGGGAAACCCGGGGTTCCTTTCAAAAAAAAGGGGTATATCTACAAAATCCCCGGTAAGAAAAAACTATTGTATTTTTTAAACGGTTTTTTTGGAATTTTTAAAACCCCTGAAAAATCCCTTTATTTTTTACTGTCCTAAAATTTTAATTAAAAAAAAAAAAAAATTTCTTTTCTACTCGGGTCTTTTTTTTTCAGCTAGTTTTCTGGCGCCGGCAGATCTAGGAACATGTTGTATATTATAATCCGGCATCTTTCGTTTTTTCATCTTCCCATACAATAAAAATTTTAGGGGGCCGAGGGCTAAAAACTGAAAACCCACAGCATTTTTCCCCAATAAGTGAAAAAAAATTCCCCGTTTGCAGGGAAAAAAAAAAAAAAACGACCGACTTTAGGTGGTTTTTTTGTCCTTTGCTGTGTGGCCCCAGCCTAACAGGTCCAGTGACCAAATGGAACCTCCAATGCTGATGTCAGGTGAGTCTTAGTCTGGTTGAGGAGGAGACAAGCAGCTGTACTACAAGTCAGACAGGTATGTTTTAGATTGTGTATTAAATATTAAAATAAAGTTTATCTCCCACTTTTCTATATGTAACACCTTTTCAGAAACCCACATGGCTCACCCAGCCAGGTTGTTATAAATGCTCCCATTTTAGCTGTATTAGTAGCTATTACTTAAAAGTAAATATTTCCTTTCCACTCTCACTCAAACTATTTATAATATCAGCTCTCAGCCCCAGTTCACAGAGGTGAAAAACCACGGGATCCGTTCACTACAGACACTCGCAGTGGCTGAGGGGACCCGTTATTAGGAACGGATGCCCGGCTTCATTTTTTTCACCTTTGTGACAGAGGTTCCGAAAGAATTCTTCGGCGCAGATGTGAACCTAGCCTTATATTAATTGTAAGGGTGGTTTCACACGGTGCGTCTTTTTGATGCGTTTTTTTGTGCAGAAAGGCACAGCAATTAACCCCTTACCGACATTTGCCGTACCCATACGTCAAGGCGGGTAGTGGTTCCCCAAATTGACGTTAGTACGTCATGGCATCTTGTCATAAAGCGGAGCACGCAAGTCGCGGGTTGTAACCGGGGATATATTATCGCGGGGGCATCATCCGCATCCCCAGGGCCGGAGTGAGCCGGCCGCGGGGGATTAACCCCCAATGCGCACATCGGGGTGCCATGGGCTGCGGGCGGCGGATGACTCCTCTCCCGAATCCGGCGCAGAAGGGGCGCTAAAGCGCCGCTTTTGAGTCCCCTGCCAGGCCCCCCGGGATGCGAATGACGAAAATCCGGTTGTTGGGAGCACGATGCCCACAATGCCTTGTGGGCAGCGTGACGACAATTGCCAGGGGAGACCGCATACGCAAAAAAGCGTATGTGATCCCCTATTGCAGAACAATTTGCTTTGTTCTTTGCAATTCCCCCTGGGAAAAGTGTAAAAAGTGTGAAAAAAGTAAAAAAAAAAGTGTAAAAAAGTAAAACACAAAAAATAAAATAAAAAACGAACCGCCCTTTTCCCTTTAAAACGCAATGCCCCAAAAAAGATAAAAAATAAATAAAGTACCCATTTTTTTGGTATCGCCGGTGCGTAGCGACCCACCCTATAAATGTTATGTTAACAAACTCGTACGGTGAACGCCGTAAAAACAAAACAAAAAAACAGTCACAAAAAATTGCGATTTTTGTTATCCTGCGCATATAAAATGGAAAAAAAAGCATCAAAAACTAATTAAACCCCAAAGTTGTCCCAATTAAAACGTCAGTTCACCCCAAAAAAAAAATTCCCTTTTCACGTCTGTATAGGGGAAAAATTTTAAAAAAATTTTTTTTTCGGCTATTAGAAGATAGCGATCATAAATATTGTTTTTACAATAAAAAACTTTTTTTTTCAAAAAAAATTGTGCTTTCAAAAAAAAAAAAAAAAACTACAAAAATTGGGTATCACCGTAATCGTCTCAACCCCCCGGGGTAAAACTAACTTTTCACATACTGCTTGGGAACGCTTTTAAAAATAAAAATAAAAAAAACTGCTAGATTGCAGTATTTTCTTCACCTGCCTTCCAAAAAACGGATTTAAAAGCGATCATAAAGTTTGGCCCCAAAAAAAATGTCCCAATAAAAACGTCAACTCATCCCGCAAAAAAAAATTTCCAAAACAGCTCCATAAACAGAAAAATAAAAAGTTATGGCCTCAGACGCGGTGATGCAAAAACGTGTTTTCCTTTTCAAAAAAAGTGTTTTTTTATTGTGTAAAAGCAGAAAAAACTTTAAAAAAAAATACAATGTGGTATCGCTGTAATCGATCAACCTGCTGGGGGAAAACTGCAGTCATTTATCCCGCACAGGACCGCTGTAAAAAAAAAAAAATAAAAAACACTACCAGGTTTGGGGTATTTTTTACAAAAGCCTCAAAAAAACCTTTAATTTAAAAAAAAGTATCAAAGCATCACCCCCCATGTACCAATAAAAACTAAACTCATCTCGTAAAAAACAAGCCCACAAGCAGCTCCAATGCAAAAAAAGAAAGCTAGGCTGTCAAAATGGGACAACATAAAAACGCAACTTTTATAAAATGTTTCTATTTTAAAAGTAAATAAAACAAAAAAATAATAAAATTTATATCATTGAAATTGTACGACCCCCAAGAAATTACCCCGTCTTTTTATCCCTATGGGGAATACGTAAAAATGAAGCCCAAAAACAAGGCGGAACTGCTTTTCCCCCCCTCCATTTCCTTTTCCAATGCTAGAAAAAAAACTACGGAACACCTGTGCGCCCAAAATGCAAATACCCCTTTTAAGATGAGATCCCTGAGGGGTGTTGAATCCAAAAAGGGAAACTTCTGGGAGGTTTCACCTGTTCTATACTTTGGGGGGTTTGCAGATGCGACATGGCCCCCCAATATCGTGCCCAAAAGCCAAAAAAGCGCTCCCTCCCTTTTACCCCCTGCCTGCGCCCCAAACGCACTTTACACCCACATGTAGGGGATTGCCCCAACTTGGAAGAAATTTGCGTAAAACAATTTTGGGGGTTTTTTTCCAAAATTTGTTAAAAATTAAACATTTTCAGCTAAAATTGCAGATTTTGGAAAAAATTATTTTTTTTTTTATTTTCAGAGCCGAACGCTAAAAAAATTAGTGAAACCCTGTGGGGGTCGATATAAAACCCCACACTCTGATATAAACCCTAAGGGGTTAGTTCCAATATGGGGTCTTTTAGGGTATTTATTAAGTTTGGAAACCCTTTGGGGGGTTCCCCAAACCTGAAAAAGGGCCCCCCAAAAAAAAATTGTAAAAAAAATGAGGCCCAGAGCCCGTAGGTGCCCTCCTATTTGGGGCTTTTGGTTTTAGCCAAATAAGCACTAGGGGCCCATATGGGTATCCGAAAAGGCAGAATTGGGGGGAATCAATATTTAATTTGCATTTCCCGATCACATTTACCGTATTCTTGTCAATAATGTATAAAAATGAAAATCTGCTAAAAAAATGAAATTTTTTTAAAATTCACTTCACTTGCTTTAATTTCCCGTGGAAACACCTAATGGGTTAATAAACTCCTAAATTCGTTTTGAAAACGTTAAAGGGGGGGGAGTTTCTTAGAGAGGTCATTTATGGGGGTATCTAACAACAGGCACAAAGTCACGTTAGGACTGGACCCTAAAAAAATGTATATGCAAATTTTCTGAAAATTTTGAAAAATTTCTCTAAATTTTTAAGCCCCCTAAGTCGAAAAAAAAAAAAAAAAGCATTTAAAAAAAATGAGCCAAATACAGAGACATATGGTAGATGTAGTTATAAACTATTTTGAGTGGGGTAACTTCTGTCTTACATGAAAAAATTTTTTGAAGTTTGAAATTGGAAAAATTTTTTATATTTTTTTACATAATTTGATATTTTTTCACAAATAAACAATCATTTTTTGGACCAAAAATTTTTTACCATCTTTGCCAATGTGTCACGAGAAACAATCTCGAATCACTGGTAGGGTTTTAAATGTCAAAAAAGTTATTTTCACAAAATGACACGACAGATTTCAAAAATAGGGCTGTAGAGAGGCCAAAAATGGCTGGCGGGAAGGGGTTAAAAATATACATTTTTTTGCACAAAAAATGCACTGTGTGAAACACCCCAAGGCTAGGTTTACCGGGGTATTTTCAGGGGGTAATTACGCCCCCCAATTACGCCGTGTGCCGGGGCGGGGGGGGACGGGGGAACCGAGCAGGGGGCCGGACTTCGCCGGCCATAGACTTTAATTGCCCGGGCGCGATACGCCGCTATAATTCACTGTCAATTATCTCCCCCCCCGCGGCTTCGCCGGGCGAGGAGAGGAAACGTAATCCATAGTTCTCTATGAGGGGTGTTGGTTACCGAATGAATGGGGCCCTTTTTAGCCCCCTAATTTGCGCACTTTGGGCGAATTAGGGACCGAAATACGGCCCAAATTAGCCGTTAAAAAGCCTAACACATCTTTGTAGTCTATTATGTGTATCTTTGGGAAATTGCAATATGTCGGTTGACTCGCCAATGAAAACCCCTATTGGCAGACAAAATTTATGTTCTTTTCCCAAAAAAACGAACATAGCGCAGTGTCCCCACTTTGTATTCACCCATTTTAGGGGAAAGTTCTTCCCCAACCATTTCAGGGGACTGAAAGAGTTACTCCCCCTCCCAAAGTCAAAGATCATATTCGGAAGCCTTATAGTAGTGAAGCTTTCTGGCTTTTTCTTCTAAAACAAAAACATCATATGGCCTGAAAAAATTAAAAGATTTGGTATTGTATTAACTATCAAACCATATTTTGTCTAGTTTGTTTGTATAGTATATATATATTATATATATATTTAAATATTTTATATATAAAAATATTTATTAAAAAACCCCATATTTGGGTACTGGCATTTTACAATTTCCCCCCCACAAAGATGAGAATCTGTAATTTTTATCATAGGTCCTTCAACGTGAGAGACAGAATCCGAAAACAGAAAAAAATCACATTGTATGATTTTTAAAAATTTAAAGAATTTTGCATTTTTTTTTCATGAATTAAATATTTTTCAAATAGAAAAAAAGAACTTAATATTTGGTACAGAAAAAACCTTTGTATTTGACACACTGCAGCGAGATTTTGGCCCCCTTTATACAGAACTTCTCCAACTTTTTGGTTTCGGGCTGGTTTTTGTGCTACTTTGGATTCACTCCTCCAAAGATTTTTCGATTGGGTTCAGGCCTGGAGAATGGCTAGGCACTCCAGAACCTCGAAATGCTTCTAACAGAGCCACTCCTTAATTGCCCTGGCTGTGTCTCTGGTTATTGTCATGCTGGAGACTCAGCCACGACCCATCTTCAAAGATCTTACTGAGGAAAGGAGATTGTTGGCCAAAATCTCACGGTACATGGCCCTATTCATCCTCCCTTCAAAATAGTGCAGTTGTCCTGTCACCTTTGCAGAAAAGCACCCCCAAAGTATGATGTTTCCACCCTAATGTGTAACGGTTGGGACGGTGTTCTTTGGGTTGAACTCATTCTTCTTCTTCCTCCAAACACAGCGAGTGGAGTTCATACCAAAAAGTTCTATTTTTGTCTCATATGACCACATGACCTTCTCCTGCCTCCTCTGGATCATCCAGATGGTCATTGGTGAGCTTCAAACGGGCCTGGATATGTGGTGGCGTGAGCAGGAGGACCTTGCATGTCCGACAGGATATTAACATATGACGGCATACTGTGTTGCTAACGGTAATCTTTGAGACTGTGGTCCCTGCTCTATTCAGGTCATTGACCATTCTCCCACCACCACCACCCCGCCTCCGTGTAGTTCTTAGCTGATTTGTGACCTTTCTTAGAATCATTCTTACCCCAGGAGGCGAGATCTTGCATGGAGCCCCAGACCGAGGATGATTGACAGTCATCTTTTGTTTCTTCCATTTTCTAATAATCGTGACAATAATTGTAGCCTTCTCACCAAGCTGCTTGTCCTTAAGCCCATCCTAGCCTTGTGCAGGCCAGGTCTACAATTTTGTTCTTGGTGGTACTATACTGTGCCTTGCGAAGTATTCGGCCCCCTTGAACTTTTCAACCTTTTGCCACATTTCAGGCTTCAAACAAAGATCTAAAATTATTTTTTTGTGAAGAATCAACAACAAGTGGGACACAATTGTGAAGTGGAACAAAATTTATTGGATATTTTAAACGTTTGTAAAAAAAAAACAAAAACTGAAAAGTGGGGCTTGCAAAATTATTTGGCCCCCTTTACTTTCAGTGCAGCAAACTCACTCCAGAAGTTCAGCGAGGATCTCTGAATGATCCAATGTTGTCCTAAATGACTGATGATGATAAATATAATCCACCTGTGTGTAATCCAGTCTCCGTATAAATGCACCTGCTCTGTGATAGTCTCAGGGTTCGTTTAAAGCGCAGAGACACATGAAGACCAAGGAACACACCACAGGTCCTGATTGTTGTTTTAAAAGTAAAATGGATTTGGATCAAAAAGATTTCCCAAACTTTAAACTCCCAAGGAGCACGTGCAAGCCATATTTTGAAATGGAGGGAGAACAGACCACTGAAAAATTCCCAAGAGCCGTCCCTCTTTTTCCCATCCCCAAAAAAGGGAGAAGACGGGACAAGAGCAGCCAAGAGGCCCAGACACTCGGATAATTGCGAGATCTACAGCTGAGGTGGGAGAGTCTGTCCTAGGACAACACTCAGTCGTAACTGCACAAATCTGGCCTTTTTAGGAAGAGTGGCAAGAAGAAAGCCATTTCTCAAAGTTACCATAAAAAGTCTTGTTTAAAGTTTGCCACGGGCCCCCTGGGAGAACCAAACATGTGGAAGAAGGGGCCTGCTCAATGAAACCAAAATCCAATTTTTTTTGGCCACAATGCAAAACGATGTTTTGGCGTAAAAGCAACATAGTCATCCCCCCTTAACACACCATCCCCACTGTGAGCTGGTGGTGGAGCATCATGGTTTGGGCCTACTTTTCTTCGCAGGGACGGGAAAAAACGGTTTTTAAAAATTTGGGAGATGGGGGGCCAAAAAACGGGACCATTTCTGGAAAAAAACCCTTTTTGGGAGTCTGAAAAAGACCTGAGATTGGGACGGGGGATTTTTTCTTCCAAAAAGACAATGATCCCAAACTTTTAAAGCAAATCTAAAAAGGGAAATCCAATCGAGAATCTGTGGAAGGAGCAAAAAACTGCGTTCAACAACGCTCCCCACCAACCTCACTGACTCCACTTTTTTTCCAAGGAAGAATTGGCAAATTTCAGTCTCTCGATGTGCAAAACTGAAGAAAATCCCCCAACACTTGCAGTGTAATCGCAGCAAAAGGGTTGGGCACTACAAAGTATTAACTTAAGGGGGGCCGAATAATTTTTCACCCCAAACTTTTCAGTTTTTTTATTTTTACAAAAGTTTAAAAATATCCAATAAATTTTGTTCCACTTCACAATGTGCCCCACTTTTTTATCCCCAACAAAAAAAATTAAAATTTTATTCTATTTAGTTGAAGCCTGAAATGGGGGCAAAAGGTCGAAAAATTCAAGGGGGCCGAATACTTTTCGCAAGGCACTCTATATTTATTTTATATATATTTTATAAAATAATAATAATTTTAATATAAAATAAAATTTTGGGTTTTTTGTTTTTATGGTGTAGGGATATCCATTTTAAAAGACCAGTGTTCAGTGTGATAATTTCATGTGTATGTCGTAAATTTTTTAAAAAAGCTGCTGCTTCCCCCCCCAGGCTTAGGGTAGTTCACCGGGTTTTAAAATGGGGGGTTTTTTCAGTCCGAATTAAGCCCCATAGATACAAGCTTCAAAAACACAGATTTTTTTACTTGCATTATTTTGGAAGGCCTTTCCTTTAAAGGCGGCATAATTTAATCATACCCTAAATTTAAATATTCATTTGAAAAATACTGCGACCGCATAGTTTGGCCGCCCCCGGCTTGGGACAGCAGTTCCGACAGGCGGGCGCGAAGCAGGGCGCGGGACGTTTCGGGGGGGCCTCCCCCTTTCTCAAGCATAAATATATTTTTCCTGATCTTTAAATTAGCCGCCTAAATATGGAATGCCTTTCCCCAATAATCGCAAGTAACAAAAAATGCGTTTGTTTTAAGTCTTGTATCTATAGGACTTTTTTAATAAATTTTTGATACTGTTTTTTCAATTGAATAACCTGACACTTTTTTCTATTGACTGTGTTGAGGGGTTTAGGGGCCCTTTTAGGCAGACTGATCGGACGGCTTTAATTTTTTAAAAACAAAGAAAACTAAAGTTTTTTAAAAAGTGTAAAACCCCAGTTCTCAAAGGGAAAACTATGGATTTCGTCTCCTCTCCCCGTCGGCGAATATACCCAGGGGGATAAGTACATGTGAATTACCAGGGCATATAGCGCCGCTGGTATGAAAGGGCTTGGGGCCCCGAGGGGTGCCCGGGCCTTCCCCCCCCCCCCCTTTCCCCGCCCCCCGTCCACCCGGCTAAATTGCGGGGTTAAAATTTCCCCGCAAATACCCCTGTGAAATTGCCTTATACTCGAGTCAATTTTTCCCATTTTTTTGTGGTAAAATTAGGTGCCTCTGCTTATATTCCGGTTGGCTTATACTCTAGTATATACGGTATGTATTTTTCACATTTCACCTTACTTAGACTTTTTTTCAGTTTCTCAGTACATCATATCTTAGGTCAATGGCACCATTAAAAAGTATATATTGTCCTGCAAAAAGAAAAAAAAAGCCTTCATATCTCTATGTAGATGGTAGAATAATGGCTTTTGGAAGGCGGGGAGGAAAAAATATGAAAAGCCATATTATAATGACCCAAAGGGGTTAAATGTATTTCATTGATATTGATACTGATCATACTGATATGATCGAGCAATACAAAGTAGCAAGTATTTGTGAAGTGTTAATAAACTTTTCGGTGCTTTTCCAAATTTTGACAAATTAAAACTCAAAAGTGTGGCTTGCATATGTATTCAGCCCCCTGTACTCTGATACCCCTAAATTATAGTCCAGTGTGGCCAATTGCCTTTACAAGTCATCTATTTAGTCATCTAATTTCTCAGTATAACTACAGCTATTTTGTGAAGGCCTCATAGGTTTGTTAAAGAACATTAGTGAAGAAATACAATTATGAAAATCAAGGAACACATCAGACAGCTCGGGGATAAAGTGCATTGCAGGGTTAGTTTTTTTTAATTTTATTTAAAAAAAAAAAACATAGCCCAAGCTCTGCACATCTCAGGAGCACTGTTCAAACATCATCCATTAATGCAAGGAGTATGGCACAACCGCTAACCTACCAAGTCATGGCCATCTACCTAAACTGACACCCAGACAAATACTAATTAAAGAAGCAACCAAGAGGCCCAGGGTCATTTTGGAGAAGCAGCAGAGATGCACAGCTCAGGTGGGAGAATCTGTCTATAGGACAGACTATAAGTTGTGTACTCCACAAATCTGGCCTTTATGGGAGAGTGGCAAAGAGAAAGCCATTTCTCAAAGCAAGCCATGAAAAGTCCTGTTTGAGGTTTGCAGAAAGCTATGTAAGGGATATAGCAAGCATGTGGAAGAAGAAACCAAAATTGTTGGCCTAAATGCCAGATGCTATGTGTGGAGGAAAGCCAACACTGCATATCAACCTTAACACACCATCCACAATGTTAAGCATGGTAGCGGCAGAATCATGCTAGGGGATGCTTTACTTCAGCAGGGACTGATGGGAAGATGGTAGGAGCTAAATACAGGGCAATTCGGGAGGAAAACCTGTTAGAGGCTGCAAAAGACTTGAAACTGAGGCGTAGGTTCACCTTCCAGCAGGAAAATGACCCTAAACATACAGCCAATGTTACAATGGAATAGTTTAAATCACAGCATATTCAGGTGTTAAAATGGCCCATTCATAGTCCAGACCTAAATCCCATTGAGAATCTGTGGCAGGACCTGAAAATTGCTGTTCCCAAATGTTCACCAACCAATCAGTCTGACTGAGCTAGAGCTATTCTGCAAAGAATGGGCAAAAATTCCAGCCTCCAGATGTGCAGAGGTGGTAGTGACATCCTCCAGCAGACCGCAGCTGTAATTGCAGCTAACGGTGGTCCTACAAAGTTTTGACTCAGGTGGGCTGAATACCATACTCACGCCACACAGTTCAAGGGTATAAATACTTTTGCAACCCACTGTATAGCCAAAGTTTACGTTACCACTACCTTCATGAAAAATTAGATTTTTGTACTTACCGTAAAATCCTTTACTCGTCCAATTCATTGTGGGACACAGCACCTTGGGTATAGGACCTTGCCCTAGAAGGCTGACACTATGTGGACAAAACATGTTGGGCTTGCCCCGATGGACGATATCCCTCCTGCTGACGCCAGGCTGATCAGTTGGTACAAAAGCCGTGGCCGACAGGAAAACCAAAGAAAAATCTGATTCCATGGTAAAAAAAAAAAAAAAAAAAGAGGGAGTGACTTCTGTCCCCCAATGAATCAGACAAGAAAAGGATTTTACAGTAAGTAATAAAAATCTGATTTTCTCTACAATATCATTGGGGGGCACAGCACCTTGGGATGTCCAAGAGCAGTCCCAAAGGGTGGGAGACAAAATAGGAAACAACTAAAAATTCATCAGCAGTGGCAGCCCCTAGCACACTGCTGCCTGAAGTACCTTACGGTTAAGGCTTGGGTCAGCCGAGGCCAAGGTATGGATTTGGTAGAACTTAGAAAATGTAAGGACCGAAGCCCAGGTGGCAGCTTTGCAAATCTGTAAACCTGAAGCACGATGGTGGAGGCACCGAGGCGGCACCAACCACTCGTGTGGAATGAGCGGTGACCCGAAACGGAAGATACTCATCGGATGGAAGGGATGGCCACCAGGAAGACCACTTTCCATGAAAATAAACGTAGGGAAACTTTACGTAATGGCTCAAAAGGTGTAGACTGCATGGCCTTCAAAACAAGATTTAAATCCCATTGTTCAATAGGCCTATGAGCCAGTGGGACAGAATGCGCGACCCCCTGTTAAAAGATTTTAACCTGCAAGCGGGAGGCCAGCTTGCGCGGAAAGCAAATCAAGAGAGCAGAAATATGACCTCTCAGGGAGAAAAGGCAAACAAATTGACGTCTGGCGTTCCCCACTTCTGGCAATAAAGGTGAAAAACCTCTGGTAGAAGAGCCCACTCCCCGGAATCGACTGTTGCTCGACTGAGATGACCGGCCAACCAGCTCTCTACCCCTGGGATGAAAATCGCCGACAAGGCCGGTACTGTCCGCTCTACCCAGTGAAGGACCCTTGCAGTTTCCTGAAAAACTGCCCGGCTTCTGGTGCCACCCTGATGATTCACATAGGCCACAGCCGTGGTGTTGTCAGACTGAATTCGAATTGGGTGACCCCGAATGAGAGGGGACCAATACGAAAGCGCTAGACGATGCCTCACCCCGATGCACTGGTGTCTGTGGTGATGATCAGCCATTGCGGGGACAGAAATGACTTCCCTTAATTTAATGCAGGGGAGACTAGCCACCAGCCAAGGTCGACTCGAACTTAGGGTGGCAGGCAAATCACTATGTCCAGGGGCTTTGAAGACCCATCCCAACATGACAAGATTGCCCGCTGCAGAGAGCGAGAATGAAACTGTGCAAAAGTCACAGCTTCGAAAGCAGCCACCATCCAGTATATGGGGTGCGTTTCCAAAGTAGAGAAACACCTGACAGTAATCGCTGGCTCTTCCCTGGTGGAAAAAACAATCTGGCCACCTGAGGGTTGTGAATCATCCCCAGAATTTCCATCCTTTGCAATGGGATCAGACAGGACTTGTTGAATATCCAACCGAAGTGCACCAAGGTGTCTAGGGTCATCCTGATGCTGTCCAGGCAGGCGCATTGCGATGGAGCCTTCACTAGAAGGGCAGCCAAGTAGGGAATAATGGTCATGCCCCTGATGTTAGGGATCGCCATTAGGGGTGCCAGGACCTTTGTGAAGACCCTTGGTGCAGTTGCAAGGCCGAACGGCAGAGATCTGAACTGAAAATGCACAGAACCCCTGTGGGCCTGGGAAATTGATGCGTCCTTGATGTCTATAGTGGAAAGAGACTCGCTCTGCTCCAGAGAGGCCACCACCAACTGGAGCGACTCCATGCGAAAACCGGGAACTTGCACATACTGGTTGAGCTCCTGGAGGTCCAACATGGGCTTTACGGAGCTGTCCTTCTTGGGGACCATATAAAGGTTTGAATAAAAACCTTGAAAATGCTCTTACTCGGGGACCGGCATAATCACCCCTTGAAGGAGGAGGGCGTGGATTGCCTGAAAAAACACTAATGCCGGAGCCAGGGAAGCGGGTGGGGAAGAAAGAAGAAACGGTGTAGGGTGAACTGAAGTGAATCTTTTATCCTGACACGACGACATCGCGAACCCAGGTGTCATCGACCTGGACCTGCCAGATCTGAAACTGGAGGAGATAGCCCCCTACCCGAGGCAGATTTTCGGATGGAGGCAAGCCTTCAGGCCAAGTACGACTTGGCAGAAGGACCTCTGGGCGTTCTGCAAGACTGCCAGGATGATACTGGTCTGGCTCAGGGGCGCTTGGCTCCCCTGTAGTGGGATACGCCAATCAAGACTTTAACCACAGAGAGCACAGGCAGCCATTCCATTGGCCAACGCTCTAGCGGGCTGACTCAAGCGAAGTCTCACATTGGAACTTCACGGCACCCGAGAGCTGGGAAGTCAGATTCAACAACTCCTCAGTGGAGGCTCCAACCAACAGTCCTTGCTGCAGCTGTTTTGACCAGACCATGCAGGCCTTGCTGACCCAAGAAGAAGCAAATGCAGGCCGCAGGGTTGCCTCACAGGGCGATTTACAAAAACTGTCCAGATGTTTGTCCGTGCTATCACTAAGGACAGCCGTGTCCAAGACGGGGATGGTTGTGGACTTCGTGAGTCAATATAACCACAGTTATGGTCCTAAATATAAGGCCACTGTTCTCACTTATCAAAATCAAACAACAAATCCCAAAATAGGGAGAGAACCAATTAAAATATAACTTTTAATGTTTACATATATAAAAATATAGTGGCGACAAAAACCTCTTACACAGAGGAATAAACAATTAAAAACTGATACCATAGATAAAGAAACGGCTGTAATACACACTATTAATCCCTAGGTAGCTAATACTCCACTGCCTAAACCAGGATTATCGTCCCGAAACAAAGGACGGTCCCGTCACGAACCTATCCCTTACTAGAAAAGCCCTATTAATCCCTCACATTCCAAACTCCCAACATGTTTCGATCCTCCCTAATCCATAGGATCTCCTCAGGGGATACAATATAGTGAAAAATTGCCACTAGTACAAAAATATATCCAGCATGCTAATGACAACAATGCAAGAGAAGTTTGTACTGACACACAAAGGGGCATTCAAAGCGTATCAATAAAGACAATGCAAGAGAAATTGTACTGACACAGAAGGGCATTCAAAACATCTCAATGAAGACAATGCAAGAGAAGTTTGTACTGACACAGGCAATTTAAAGATATGCAAATTAGCTACTTATCTGGCCTGTATGACCTCCTCTAGTTCACTCATTAGAGAAATGACGACAATGCTTAAAGCCACAATCCGTGTTAGAAATGGTACATCCGCTCTTGCACTCTGTGTACGACAGAGTGCAAACTGTCAGCGATGCTATGCTATGCTATTTTTGTACTAGTGGCAATTTTTCCCTATATTGTATCCCCTGAGGAGATCCTATGGATTAGGGAGGATCGAAACATGTTGGGAGTTTGGAATGTGAGGGATTAATAGGGCTTTTCTAGTAAGGGATAGGTTTGTTACGGGACCGTCCTTTGTTTCGGGACGATAATCCTGGTTTAGGCAGTGGAGTATTAGCTACCTAGGGATTAATAGTGTATATTACAGTTGTTCCTTTATCTATGGTATCAGTTTTTAATTGTTTATTCCTCTGTGTAAGAGGTTTTTGTTGCCACTATATTTTTATATATGTAAACATTAAGTTATATTTTAATTGGTTCTCTCCCTATTTTGGGATTTGTCGTTGGACTTCGTGAGTCGGATCACTGGGATATCCACCAATGGGACCCCTGACCACTTTGTCACTGATTCCTCAAGAAAAGGACAAAGAGTATTAAGCCGTCTGGTAGGAAACAAACGCCTGTCAGGATGTTTCCACTCCCTGGCAACCAGTTTCTCAAACTCCGGGGTTGTAGGGAACACCAAACGTTGCTGCTTGCTACGTTGAAATGAAACCTCCTCCTGGGAGGCTGAGACATTCTCATCCCTAACATGAAGGTAGTCTCTGACAACCCAGATAAAGGCTTAGACCGCTGCTGCCATTTCATCAACCCTGTCTGGCTCAGAGTCAGAATCAGAGAAGTCCCTACTTGAAGAAGCCATATTCAATCTCCATCCACTGTCTGTCTAGGGAGAGCTCGGGTGATAAGGAGGAAGAGAGGACTCTAACCCTCTTACACGAACCCTCTGTATGGGCTGTGCTGGACAATGGACCCTGAGAGGTGCTAGGCTGGGCAGCAAGCAGAGACGGCATACATTCTATGGGCGAAACCACAACTTGGAACAGTCTGAACAGGTCACCCACTACTAGTGACAGAAACCTGGCCCATTCTGGGGCAACCGATTCCTGTCAGGAGGGATTGGGCCCGGCAGCGGTCGGCTGAGGAGCTACACAAAGGGCACTGGGCTGGCCACAAGAGAATTTGTTGTGGCAACGGGCACAGGCGAAATAAGTTGCCACTGCTTTGGACGCAGGCGGCTTTAACCCCTCATCCTTGGAAAGGGACATGGCTGCAAAGTGTGCGGGGCAGGGACAGATGGCCCAAAGAAGGTCAACTTATCACGCCAAGATGCTATGTCCTCCACGGAAGACAGGAGACATGCAGCAAGCAGCCAGAATGCCAAACGCCGGAAAATGGCGATAGGCTCTGACCCCAACACAAGCCCGAGTTGCTGGAGGTCGTGCCCCATCCTGGGAGGGCCCAGAACCATTCGGGCGGTCCCCTGGGCGGAACAAGTCCAGGAGAGGGTGCGGACTAGGCCTCCAGAAGCTGGGGACTAAATTTGAAATTGTGGCCTGCACATGCCCCGCAGCTCAGAACAGCCCCGGAATGCGGCAAAGCAGGTAAGGAGAGCCCACAGCTCCTGGGAGGAGCCATCCCCCCAGCCAGCAGACAGTGCCATGCCTGGACGTACGGTACCGTGGCGGAAACGCTTCGGTACTGCATGGTTGCCCAATGGTTGCCCTAGTGCCGGCTACGGACAAGCGGGGGAGGTGCTCCCGACCCTCGCAAGGCCCTCTGATGCTGGGAAAACCGCCACTGAGGGGCTGCAGGAAAACGAAATTCCCGAGGCCCTCCAACCCCATAAAGAAATGGAAAACCCTTGACTGTCCCCAAACGGAGAAGTCAGGGTACTAACCTATCCGAAGTCTTCGGGCGTCGCAGCATCCCCCCTTCAGTACAAGGCACCCAAAGGTGAGGCTACCGGAATCCGTAAAAAGAGGCTGCGGAGGCGGCATGCGAGGACGGGTGAGCGCCGTAAAGGAAGATCAGCCAGCTAAAGAACTGGTTTCCCGACTCCCTCAGGGGGGACAACATCACTGTGAAAATATGCACTGACAACCCCCCTGATAGGTGAGAGCCAGAGGCTCCATCATTCTCCAATAGGTGAGAGCCAGGCGCTCGATCACCTTCCAGTAGGTGAGAGCCAGGCTGCAAACAAACAGAAAATAAACTCCACGGAGCAGCGTCTGTCTCCTACGGACACTAGGCTGAAACTGATCAGCCTGGTGTCAGCAGGAGAGATATAGACCATTGGGGCAGACCCAACACATTAGGTCCGCCCAGTGTCAGCCTCCTAGTGCAAGAGCCTATACCCAAGGTGCAGTGTCCCCCTGTGATGTTGGTGAGAAACTAGATTATGTTCAGGATGTATCCAGCTGGCCTACAGTAGATGTCCACATATGAATATAATTTTCCATTTCTAATAGGAGTAGGTTAAAAATTGTGTGTCAATTTCTCAATATACAGTGGTTGCCTCTTTGGTTATCCCAATACAAAGATTAAAATCCCAGCATAAACATTGATTTAATGGAGAAGATGCTAGATGTCTACAGCCGCCTCGAGTTCAGGAGTTCAAAACATTCTGTTTTTTATTAATATAAAAGTATGCAGTAGGCTGAAGTGCCCTCCAGTGGTAGCTGCGAGCAGCCAGAATCTTATCATTTAGAGTGCTCCTTAATCTCCTGCTAGAGACTGTGGAAGGGATCCAAGGGAGAAGGGGGCAAGTGACATCAGTAGATAGGTTATTTACTATAAGCCCCATTACGCTTTTTGTGTGCCTCTTTACCATTGGTCCTCCCTTAATGGTCTTATCACTAAAATAGTGTCTTTCCATCTTTGATGTTTCCCAAGAATGGTCGTAACTGTTCTTGCAGACATTTCTTACAGATCAGAAATTTTTTTTTTTATACACACATGGTCCAAAGACTGTGCTAAGCTTCCGCATTAGGCTATATCTCCACAGCATAGCAATACGATCGTATTTTTGGCGTTTTTAGGATTTTAAAACCGCCAAAAATGCGATCATTCAGGCAGCCCATAGACAGTAATAGAAGAAACGAGCTGTAGTCTCCACAGGTCGTTTTTTTTCTCTGCTCATCTTCTGGCTCTGGCTTATTATACAACCTGTTGTATAACATGTCAACGCTTTGAGTTTAATCGTCGTCTTCCCATACAATCAATTGTATGAGCCGACGGCAAAAAAACAACCACGGTTTTTGCACAAAACGTGACAAAAACCGGAGTCCTGCATCGGACAAAAACCGGTCAACTTTCGGCCGTTTTTTTTCCAAGGCAGTAGGGATTCAGCCTTACAGTCAGTAGAGCACCATGTTTTCTAGCAGTTTTGCAATACAGTGCATCTACCGCAGTGGAGGTCATCAAATGTGATATTGAAACCATAGCGCCGTGAGAAAAAGATTCAGCTGCAGAGTACAGTGTGCGTCATAGTACATGTGCGTCCTACACTGACAGCCACCCTGAATGGACGTGCACAGACACTGTCAGAATGAACAGCAGAGGGAGCCAGAGAAGATATGTATAGCATCTTCAACAACAACAAATAACAAGAGTAGAAACCCAAGGCTCGTCCAGTCATTATAGGCTATTCAGTTAATCTCACTATTTTGCAGCTGATATGAACCACATTTTGTATGTCTATAGCGAAAGGGGTTAAACCTGAGGTGAAAATCCGAAAAGACACTGACATCCTGAAATTGATACAATTAGTGAGTATCTAGTACAGCTCTTTTATAATAATTAGGCCCATGCACAATACTCGCGGGTATTGTAGCCTTGGTGACTATCACTTACTGTGCAGTTGTGTTTCTCCAAACCCATTGTCAGATTGGTCAGGTAAATATCCTTGGAGGGCCACTTCAAAAGGACTGTTTTAGAGCTGGTGCATAGTTAAACTAATTAGAGTGTGGTTCAAATGACATATCTGCATACCTTTACTGAGGTGAACCAAAGACGAGGAAAGAAAAAATCCACTTTTACCCAAGATGTAAAGAAAGCTGCAGGTGCAATTGGGTGGGCATGATCACAAGTAGTCTTTCGCTGAATATTGCAGCCCTGTGCAGCCTAGAGTCGCTATTATTAGGACTAAATCTGCAGCATTTAGGTAAAATCAAAAAAGTATACAAATTAATGTTGTTCAAACTCCTATCCATTGCTGTAGTTTGTTTAACCCCTTAAGCCGGACGCCTGAAAAGTAGTTAATGACCAGAACATTTTTTTAGTTTTTGGCTCCTTGCGTTTCAACAGTTGTAACTTTTTTATTTTTTCAATGACGCAGTTGTATGAGGTCTTGTTTTATTCGGGTTGCAGAGGTTTCCTCCGCTCCCCGGTGCCTGCAGGAGATGCTCTGGGATCGGGGCTGTGTAGTACAGCCACAAAACCAGCGCAGCTGCGGCGCCGGGCGCCGCAACCCCCGATGTCTCCAGCTGACGTCAAAAGACGTCGCTGCAGACGAACGACCTGAAATGCCGCCGTCAAAAGACGGTGGGCGGTCGTTAAGGAGTTAAAGGCTTTGTCAAGTTAAATAAAATTATAGGTAAATGAGGCTAAGTTGAGGAAAAATTAAACAAAAGTAATACTCAATGCTCTGTTCGCCGAAAGTAACCGGGATCCACTCCTCTTCACTTTCAGGTTCTAGTCCTGACACATGAGAGGCTTGTGCTCTACAGTGACTGACTGGAGCAAAAGCCTCTTCTGTGTATCGTGTCAACAACCTGGAAGAAAAGAATAGTGAATGCAAGGGAAGTATTGCTTTTTTTTTTTCCTATTTCTCCCCAATCTGGGCCCATCTAGCCATAAATTTTATCTTTATTACAGTAGCCTGGTGGTCCAGTGGTTGTGTCACATGTGAATCCTCAACGTTACGGTATCTGCACCTTGATACAGCCGGTGATCCAATATACAAGTTGCAGCAATCTCTGGACAGAGAAGATATTTGGGGAATTGCAAATGGCGCTACACACTGGAATTTTGTGGATAAATGTAACTGGATTGAATATGCTAAGTGGTGCACTGTAGGATAAAGTATTTAAACATGTATCTGGAAACTCCAGATAGTCCAGTCAAGGGCTCCAGATAGCTAAATACTTATGCAAGGCTTACACCTCTTTCAAGACGTATTATGTTATTAAGTCTTTCCACATATTCACAAATAGTTGGGGGATTGGGTGTTACCCAGAGATAGGCCAAAAGTTTACATGCCTGAAAAAGCATTTGAGAAATGCTTGGCTCCATTCGGGATTGTATCTCGTCTAGCTGCAGAAGACCTAAGACACAAACCATGGAATTCGGAAATCTTGTACTTTTTGTATAACCCTTAGTACTCCCTCTCAAAAGTCTCCCAATTTAGTGTATTCGCATAGAATATGCATTATATGAGAACCATAAATTTGATAAAACTAGACAACCCCTTTAATTGTGCATGTGGCTCCAAAAGACTTATGTAATCAGTATGAATGTAAATCTGATTTAATATCACAAAACTGAAAGAAAAGGAAATAGTGAAATATACTTACATTTTCCTACCTGAGGAACACTTTTCTGTATCTGTACATTCTTCTACAGACAAGATATCATGTTGTGCTGATTGCAAGGTAAAAAGGTACAACTGAGTTTGAATCCTTTCACAGAACTGTCCATTTTATTTTAAAAAATGGCTGCATTAAGCTTTCATCCCGATTTTCTGGGATAAGTGTCAAATTTAGTTGCATTTAGGATCCAAACATTAAATGATACAATGTGACTCTTAAATAAACACAATATCACATAGGATCCACCTGGGAATCTACTTGGTCATTTTTTTCCTCATTCAGAGTCCATTATCCTGGGAAAGTTATTTTTATGACAGATGAGACTGGCAGAGCACGATTAGTTCATGACTGGGTAAGAGAGGTTCATGGTTTACCCAATTGTGTCTTGCCAAGGTTTAGTTTTGTTTTTCTTTGGGGATGCAGGGGTTTTCTCCCGTTGCTGCAAAGGATTTTGAGCGAAGGTCTGTCGCAGAGGTCCTGCAGAAGTAAATGATATAGTTTAAAACATCTGTACATTATTCTTGGCGCTGTCGATCATATAACTCTTCTAACAGATCCACTTATGGCTATGTTCTATGTAAGCAAATTGGCTGCAGCGTTGTGCAAATACACAGCTAAGTCTCATTATTATGACCAACAGCTAATATCCAGAATATCTACTGTGTGCAGCATGAACAGCAGCTAGATGGGTTGAGTCTAACTCAATAAGGCTCTGGTAGATTGTCAGAAGTATCTGGATCTACTAACTGCAGTACTTCCCAGAGTTACTGAAGGGTGCGGGGGTGGAGGGAATCAATAAAGTAAACACAATTAAAGAGGTGGTCCCACAAATGCTTTATCCGTTTTAAGTCTGAGGAAAGAGTAGTACTCGAAAGTCTTGGCCATGGTCTTCCAACCAATCTCAGACATTTCTAGCAGTGTGATCTGTTTAATTGTTTTGCTGAAAGATCCCATGCACCCCAGAGAAAACAATCAGCATGTACAGTGAAGGAAATAATTATTTGATCCCTTGCTGATTGTTTAAGTTTGCCCATAGAGAAAGACATGAACAGTCTATAATTTTAAGGTTCGGTTAACTTTAACATTGAGAGATAGAATATCCAAAATCAAATCCATAAATTATATAAATTTATTCGCATTTTGCAGTGAGAAATAAGTATTTGATCCCTCTGGCAAACTAGACTTAATACGTGGTGGCAAAACCCTTGTTGGCAAGCACAGCAGTCAGATGTTTTTTGGAGCTGATGATGTGGGTTGCGCACGTGTCAGGAGGAATTCTGGTCCTCACCTCTTTGCAGATCATCTCTAAATCATTAAGATTTTAAAGGAGTGGTCTCCCTACAGAGTTTCAAAGGATGCATGAATGAAATACTCTGCCACTTCCTGGTTCAGACTGACTAATTTGCATACAGCTTGTGCTTGTACAGCTCCATGCTGTGCTGTGCTTTCAGTTGCTAATTAGATCAGATTAGCTTCTCAAACTACTAACAGGACTTCTTATCTGATCCCTCAAACAAAAGCCCTAATTACAGTTCTGTTTATTTTACATAAATCAAGCTTTTTACTGCTCAGCAGCTCTGACACTGCCCTGACCTGTGTGATGACTCACTCACTGCTATCTCATAGAACAAACAGCAGGGTGAGAATTGTTTACAGGTCAGTTACTGAGGGAACTGAAATAGCCAGGGAGGTCATAAATTCACTTGTATCTCCTTAGGGAAAACAGAGGAACAAAGCAATATATTTGGAAAATGTCTTTATTTTGTGTTCCCTACAATTTGAAAGCTATTCTTTGTAGCGAGACAACCCCTTTAAGGCTGTCGCTTGGCAACTCGGAGCTTCAACTCCCTCCATAGGTTTTCTATGAGATTAAGGTCTGGAGACTGGCTAGGCCACTCCATGACCTTTATGTGTTTCTTTTTGACCCACTCCTTTGTTGACTTGGCTGTATGTTTTGGATCATTGTCTTGCTGGAAGACACAGCAACGACCCATTTATAATGTCCTGGCGGAGGGTAGGAGGTTGTCAGTCAGGATTTTACAGTACGTGGCTCCATCCATTCTCCCATTGATGTGGTGAAGTAGTCCTGTGCCCTTAGCAAAGAAACACCCCCAAAACATAATGTTTCCACCTCCATCCCTGAAGGTGGGGATGTGTTCTTTCGGTCATAGGCGGCATTTCTCTTCCTCCAAACATGGCAAGTTGAGTTAATGCCAAAGAGCTCATTTTTTGTCTCATCTGACCACAGCACCTTCTCCCAATCACTCACAGAATCATCCACGTGTTCATTGGCAAACTTCAGATGGACCTCCACATGTGTCTTCTTTAGCAGGGGCATCTTGCGGGCACTGTAGGATTTTAAACCATTACGGCGTAATGTGTTAAAAATGGTTTTATTGGTGACTGTGATCCCAGCTGCTTTGAGATCATTAGCAAGTTCCACCCGTATAGTTTTAGGCTAATCTCTCACCTTCCTCATGATCAAGGATACCCGACGAGATAAGACTTTGCATGGTGCCCCAGATCGATGTCGATTGAAAGTCATTTTGTATTTCTTCCATTTTCTTACGATTGCACCAAAAGTAGTCTCCTCCTCACCCAGTACCTTACTTATGGTTTTCTAGCCCATTCCAGCTTTGTGCAGATGTATGATCTTGTCCCTGACATCCTTAGAAAGCCCTTTGGTCTTGCCCATGTTTCGAGGGAAAACCACGGCCCTTTGTCAAGCTTGAAAATGAGGGGTACGTGGTTGGTTCCCCATTCCTTAATGAACTCGTTCGTCATGTCTGAATGCGCACGCCGGCAGCCATATTAGTGCGCAGGAAATGCATGTCTGGGCCGATGCACGCTAGTGCCCAGTTGCGTATAGGATTTCCGTATGGAAAACGCGTGATAGGTAATTCTAATACTCGGATTGTCAGTTTTCCATGTATACCGACTATTATCTAACTGGATTGCTCCTTTCAAGTGTGAGAAGAAATGAAGTGTGTGAAGAAAGTTTTAATATGCACAGATTTAATTAATATATGGAAAAGCTAAGAAGCGAATAAGGGTCTATGTACGAATATATGGACATTCCCATGACTGAAACACTGCTAGCGCTGCAGCTTGTGTTCTTCCAGCAATGGTTGCAGGGTATTTGTTCTCTGATGTTTCTTGCTTGATATGCCAATGTCTACCCATTCAATGAAGCAGATAATGGTACTCATAAGAGAAGGAAATCCTTTGCCCATTAGCTGATGTCTAATTCCAATACTGCCATGAAAATTGAAGCCTTTTTATGCTGATGCAACTTTCTTACCGGAGGTGCAGTGAAATCCATCTGCTTCGGAGCCCCATATACAGTAGGATTCACTTAACTGTTGTGCTGGAACACAACAGCCCGTGCTTAAGTTTATTGGTGATCTGCTCCACTGTAGCATGTTATTCCGCCCTACGTCCCCAGTAGCCAATGTTCACCTCTCCAATCAATGTCACATGGTGCTCTGCAGTCTTCATGTTCACAATGATGCTATTTGTCCACTAACATTACATTTTTACCACAGTAGCATCTGAACAGTTTGCAAACTGCGCAGTTTCAGAAAAACTGCCACCCTTGGCCTCAATAATCATCCTTTTTCGGAGCTCTGATAAATTTACCCTTTTACACATAACAGTAATGAGAGATAAGTGTGCAGATGGCCTATCTCACACCTTATATATTCACCAAGCCAGCTCACCACACGGGACTTCCTTCCTAAGCTACGCGCTGCCGTTGTTGAAAGCAGTAAGTAGTAGTAATAATGATGAAATGAGTATAATAACTGAGGAAAAAACATAACTAGGCACCTCTAAAATCAGTTTTTATGCATTTAACTATTAAAAACTTTAAGGGGTAATGAAAACCTAAATATTTTTAGGAATGGAAAAGACTGTTTAACAGGTTAAACTCCCAGAGGTAGCTATGTCATACCAATACCCTACACTGAAAAGGTAAAAAATAATAAAAATAGTTTTCAATTGAAAAAGTACTTGAATCAAGTTATAATCGGACCAATGAAAAATAATACATTTCTCTCTTTAATTAACTTAATACCAACCTTTGGCTGCTATATCCAGATGATGTTTTATTTTGTGTTCCCTCTGCTCCAGTTGCTGAGCCAGTTGTGCATTTTGCCATCCTATAGGATAAAAGTAACTTGAATCAATATTTATAGTAGATCGCAAGAAGATATAGAGGTTTATGTATAGATTTTCTCAAGTGTTCTCTCCCAAACTCCAAAAACAATATGCTGATAGATTAATGGGCTTCCTAGAAAATTGATGTGAGTTTGTGTACGTCTGCGATAACAAAAAATAGATTGTGTGGCCCCAGTGGGAGAAGAGACTGCTGTGTATAGAGTAAAAAACTGTAGAGTACTGCAGAATGCTATACAACAACTTCTGACCGCTCATAGTCTAGAAATATTTGAATAGTCTGTAAGTGACTCTGCAAAGACGTTCCTTTAACCCCTTAAGCCGAACGCCTGAAAGGTAGTTAATGACCAGAACATTTTTTTAGTTCTTGCTTCCTTGCGTTTCAACAGTTGTAACTTTTTTATTTTTTTATTTCAATGACGCAGTTCTATGAGGCCTTGTTTTATTCGAGACAAGTTGTACTTTATGGGGGAATAGTTTATTTTTTTTTATTTTTTTTTACACCATTCACATTTCATACTTAAAAACTTGTTAGATTAATTCTACAGGTTATTACAGTCGTGTTCCAAATTATTATGCAAAAAGTGTTTAGGAGTGATAAGGTAAGAATCTTTTTGTTTGTCCGTTAAACTCATTGATGGTGATGTGTGTCAGGGCTCTTTATATCACTGAAAGCATTTGCAGACACCTGTGCTTATTAGTTTGGCAGGTGTGTCCAATTAAAGGCAAGACTACTTAAGAAAGCTGTTCCACATTATTAAGCAGCCTACATTTTCAGCCAAAATGGGAAAGAAAAAGGATGTGTCGGCTGCTGAGAAGCAACAAATTGTGGAGTGTTTAGGTAAAGGCATGACTACAATCAACATTGCCAAGACACTTCATTGTGATCGTCGCACAATCAAGAAGTATGTAGCTGATTCACAGCACACACGTGTGCGTGCTGATAAGGGAAAATTGAGGACTCTTCCCAACAGGCAATTACGTCATGTTAAAAAAGCAGCTGCAAAAATGACTTGTCACAGTAGCAGACAAGTTTTTGAAGCTGCTGGTGCCTCCAACGTCCCCCGAACAACAAGATGCAGGGTCCTTCAGAGGTTTGCAGCTGTGTGTAAGCCATCCTGTCGACCTCCTCTATCCACTGCACACAAGCAGAAACGGCAGTGGGCCAAACAATACATGAAGACTGACTTCAAAACTGTTTTGTTCACCGATGAGTGCCGTGCAACGCTCGATGGTCCAGATGGATGGAGTGGAGGATGGCTGGTTGATGGACACCCCATGCAAACATGGCTACGGCGCCAACAAGGAGGAGGTGGAGTAATGTTTTGGGCTGGAATCATGGGGAGAGAGATTGTCGGCCCCTGTAGGATCCCTGAAGGTGTAAAGATGAACTCTATAATGTATGTGGAGTTTATCAAACAGCACTTCCTGCCATGGTTCAAGAAGAACCACCATGCATTCCGCAGAAAGATCATTATTATACATGATAATGCACCGTCTCATGCTGCAAATAACACATCTGCATCTCTGGCTGCTATAGGCATAAAACGAACAAACTTATGGTGTGGCCCCCATGCTCCCCTGACCTCAACCCAATTGAGAACCTCTGGAGCATCATCAACAGGAATGTCTATGATGGCGGGAGGCAGTTCACATCTAAGCAACAGCTCTGGGAGGGTATTCTGTCCTCACTCAAAACATTTAAAGCAGAAACCATCCAAAATCTGATAAATTCAATGGACGAGAGAGTTCAGAAGCTCATTTTGAACAAGGGGTCCTATGTGCACATGTAACATCACCTAGAATAAAGTTTTGACTTGAAAACTGTTTGATTTCAGTTTGTAATAACCTGCTAATGCTTATAATTTCACAAATGATAATTTTTTTGTTCGTTATAAAAATGAAAAGGTTAAAAACTCTGCTGTGCATAATAATTTAGAACATGCATTTTGAGGGGTTTTTTTGTATAAAATATACTGTTATAATAGGCAGTTTGTTCAAAAACCTTTCAATTATACTCTAATAGTTGATGACTGGAAAATTACAATGACTGCAATGCATATAGGTAATTTTGGAAAATAAGAGAATATATTTGTATAATAATTTGGAACACAGTGTAATATGTGTAGGGTTTTTTGTGTATGTAATATATGCACAATTATTTTTTATTAAATATTTATTTTTATTTTTTTTTTTATTCATTTTTTTTATACTTTTTCTGTTTTTTGGTTTATTTTTTTTATTTTTTTTTAAATCCCCTGAAGGGAGAACTGTTTTACATTTTTTTTTCCTTACACTTAGTAATGTATTAGCACATTCATATATGCTAATACATTACAATCTGTGTCAGTCTGACACAGTGCCCGTAATTTGCGCACTCCGGCGCGTAATTACGGACCGAAATACGGCCCATTTTAAGCCGTGTGAACATGGCCTTAGTATGCAGCTGTGATCTCTGCATGGATGTTCCAGAATGTCCAAGCAGAGATAAACTGCCACCACCTGGATGTTTAGTCAACTGGCAGTCAGCAAGAGGTTAAAATATTTTAGATTTCCAGAAAGCTAGGGCACACACTATTTGCGCCATGCAATAAGTCATTTTGATTAAGTATATCCTACCATTTTGTGCATTTGTGTATATAGCTATTGTGCAGACCTGAGCAGCTTCAAGATTACAGACTACAAGTAGTTACAGTTAGTCTCTCATATCTGCTTCCTTGTCTACTGCCTATAAAGCACCAAGAACAGGGAGCAGAAAGACTGCATAAAAGCCACAGAAACAAAAACAGCAGAAAACCTTTACTCAGGCCATCTTCCAAGGTTGTCTCATTTTTAATTTAACCCCTTTACAACTGCCTGCTGTCTTTCGACAGGCGGTGCAAGTTCACAGTCTACAGAGACGCCAAAAAATGTCACTGCAGACAGAGGGGATTAGCGGCTCTCAGCCTCACAACTGCGCTAGGAACGGAGCTGTATTTCACAGGGACCAGAGGAAGCCTCCAATCCCTGTGGCTAACAATTTGATTACTGTGGTCCATGACCATAATCAAAGGGGATTCCCATGCTGCATCCGGTGACCTTAAATGTGGTTGAAGGAAAAAAAAAAGTATAGAAAAAAAAAATTGAATAAATTATTTTGCATACATTACACAAGAAAAATAAACCTACACATATTAGGTATCTACATTATCGTGGTAATAATAAGAATAATAGGTTTAGTGTGAAATGTGTATGATGTAAAAACTATTTAAAAAAACAAATGCAGAAAAATGGGTTATGTTCATGCTGCAAAAATGTTTGTTTTTAAAATTACATAGTAGTTTATATGCAAGCAATCTACTTCTCCAAAAATACAATTTCTCCTGCATAAAACAAGTCCTTATACAGCTGCATCATAGAAAAAAAATAAAGTTGTGATTGTTGAAACGCAGAAAGGCAAAAACTGAAAAATGTAGGTCATAAAGTCCTTTTCAGGCCTGGTGCTTAGGGAGCTGCCCAGGTCTATTTTAATACATATAAGATACTGTTGCCTCAATAAACATAAAAATGCTGCAGTGGTCCTATTCCATTGTCTGATGTCGAAGCCGTTCAGTTCCGAACTGTGATGTCAGGCAATGGCACATGACTGCTGCAGCTAATCAGTCGCTGTAGTACTTGCACACCTGCAGCCACTAGGTTTAATAAGAGGAGACACTCTTGGCAGCGCCAGTGCTGGAATGGAGGTGACCAGCAAGGCGAGCATGTATTTTTTTATATGATTGGAGAAGCAATATCAAAAATGTATTGAAATAAAAACACCTTGAGAACCCCTTTAACACATAGTGGGAAGAAAAAAAAACTGCAAGACACCAAGATCATACGTCCGTATATTACTTGTTCGATAGCTATAACCAGTAAACTTAACCAAGATACACATCACAGTAAATCTAAATCATAAAACAAAATTACCAGATTTTAGGCTCTTTATAAAGCCGTCCTGTTTGGGAAGGACTGATGCATCATGCTTGATTTGTTGTGGTATCTTCAGCTTGTTTCGGACAGCTGGAATTTTTAAGAAAGCCACTTGGGCTATAGAGAAAAAGTTCGAAGTAACCCAGTATGTAAAAACAGCCTGGGGGATAAGAGAAGATAAGTGTTTTTCTAAGACACAACTAGTCATTCACATAATTCACCGCAGTTATAGCCTGTAAATCATTCTTAAATAGGTACTCCTATTTAACTGATTAGCTTTAAACATGTAGGCAAAGGTAAATAAAGAATATTACCAAATAACTGGTCTTCTGATTTTGCTTTATTCAAAAACACTACATAGGCCATGCATACAGCTCAATGGCTGGACTAGAGACTGAACCCAGTAGCAGGCAACACTGGCACTTATGCTACTTGGGAAAGATAAATAGGTGCAGCTAATTGCTGAGCAGCAGCTCACAAACCCCACCACCAGGGAAACAATTAGATGATAAAAAACTGCACATTAACTTGATACCTATTCACACCAGCATGCAGAAAACCACAGTATAATACATGGGGAGATTGCACAAATGCAAAAATATCAATAAAACAACCACTTACATACCCTGCATGAGGGGGGTGGTTGCTGGTACTACAATTGCACATAGATAAGGCGATACAGAAGGGTGCCATAAATACAGATACGTGTGGTGGACCATGCTGGCTTACAACCTATTTGTGAAAATCCATACTATTCAATTAGACGGGCTGACCAGCACTGTCTAGGTGTCCAATACCCAATAGGTACCCGCCTAATCTAATAGCATGGGCGTCACTAATAGGCTGTAAGCCAGCATGGTGCACCACACGTATCTGTATTTATGGCACCCTTCTGTATCGCCTTATTTATATGCAATTGTAGTACCAGCAACCACCCCCCTCATGCACTAAGGGTATGTGAGTGGTTGTTTTTTTGGTATTTTTTCATTTGTGCAATCTCCCCATGCATTACACTGTGGATACTGTGGCTTTTTTGCATATTGGTGTGAATAGGTATTAAGTTAATGTGCAGTTTTTATCATCTAATTGTTCCCCTGGTGGTGGGGTGTGTGAGCTAATGCAATTTAATGTTTATCACAACACAACAGGGTGAACTGGATGTACGTCTCGTCTTTTTTCGGCTTTACAAACTATGAAACTATCTTTCCCAAGTAGCACAGGGGCCAGTGTTGCCTGCTACTGGATTCAGTCTAGTCCAGGTATTGAGCTGTAAGTATGGCCTATATAGTGTTTTTGAGTAAATAATGTCTCATTTTCTCTGTGTTTTTGCAGTTCGTATCTCCTGATTGTTTTCACAAGCTTCCTCAGGTAACTGACCACCTCCCTCTGCTCTACCAGTGATGGGGCTGGTGACAACACTCCCTGCTGTGTCTTATCAGCAGGACAAAGCTTGCTTCTCATTCTCTGATCTTATCTTTCTACTGAGAAAAAACCGTTAGAGTTTCTGATCTGGGAGCAGCCTTGTACTGTCCGGTCAGAGAACTGACATGCAATTCTTTCAAAGACGGACCCGGGCCGTGCTATGGAAACACGCAGCGGCGATCTCTCATCCGAACGCCATTGCGTCTTCCTCATAGCCCGCAGTGATAAACTCACAGCTAATTGTTTAGATCTGTCTCTGGGTCCGTCCTGTCGGTCCCCAAGACGGATCTAAAAAGCGCTTGTAACATGGAGTGAAAATTCCATGTGAACAAGCCCTAAGGTTCTCTCACAAGAAGCTTAATCCATCTCAGCAACAAGAGTACTTACAGTAGGGAAGTTGATGGTAAGAGGCAAAATGACCAATGGCATAATACGAAAAACAGTCTTCATGATTTTGAGGTTTGGGTTATTTACTCCAGACTCTGCTCCAAGCTAGAAAACAAGAACTGGAATTAGGACCATGGAAAGAAATAACATGAATAAAAATTAAAAAATAAAAAAAACACAGAAAAAAAACAATAATAAGTAACAATGACAGATTTTACCTCTAGAACTGCCCACATGCTAGAAGTGACTATTATTGGCAGGATATAATATGGGTCAGCTGCTGTTAGGTCAGCAAACCACCAGAGTCCACCAGTTTGCATGCTTGGAACGGGAAGATAGGACATCTGTCTTAGTGCCACAAAGAAGGAGATAAAAATTGGTGCCTAAAGGAAAAATACAAAGATAATTAAATGACAGGGAAGAAAACATGTGAGCGCACAGTTTTAATTCTTTAGGGCCCAGGTATGTTTGTCCTTAAGTACAAAGCATTTAAAAAAACAAACAAAACCTATGAACGTAGCTGTGTAGGGGCTTGCTTTTTCACAGGATGAGTTGTTTTATTCAAGTGCACCATTTTGGGGTAGATACTACTTATTGATTAACCTTCATTAAAGGGGTTTTCACATGTATTCATATAGCTTTTAACATGTATTGAAAGGTAAATTAAGAAAATTACCAAATACATGCTGTTTTAATTTTGCTTTAGGAAAAAAGGAGATTTTATCTACTGCTATTGTACATAAGTATATCTAGGTTACAAACCACCTCTACCTGCTGTCTTATCCGATTGCTCCAAGCTGCCATCCATCCAGTGAGTCACTCCTTGCTGAGCCTTATCTCTAGCACAGGAGCTTGTTATTTAAGTCAGTGTTCCCCAACTCCAGTCCTCACGCCCCACCAACAGGTCATGTTTGCAAGTTCTCCCACAGAATGCACTGACAATAATTCTATCACCTGTGCTTTGCTAAGGAAAGCCAGAAAACATGGGCCTTGAGGACTGGATTGGGAACCTCTGATATAAAGGGAATCTGTCTTCAAAAAATTATTTTTTTTTTTGTTGATGAAATAGTGTGTTCATTTTTGTCTAAATTTTTTAGCATATTTTTTCTTTCATTCATTTTGTGGTAAATATTAAAAATTTCATAATAATTTTCAATATTTCCCACTCTTAGCCACCAGAGGGAGCATATCCAAAAAAAAGTTTAGCTCAAGCAGAAGCAGGTTGTAATATGCTGCTGTAAATGTGGGCTGGTCTGGTGATGACCTTACACGCCTCCCCCTTCCCTGTGTGCAAAAGGAGGGGGATGTGGATTGTAGACTGTAGCCACTGAATCACCGTTTTGTTGGTGACTGAGGACACCAAACAAAGCTGCTGAAATTGTGACTGCATTTACTCTATTTCATTATGGATATACGGAAGGAACGCCACAGTATATGTCTGAATTTCTGCTAAAAGTTATCCACAGTTATAGGGCCAACATCCACATATCCTAAGAACTAATGTTCGTTTAGTTCACATGTGAACATTAGGCAATGTCTACACTGCAGTGGACAAAAAAAACAACTGAAAACTAAATCCTAAAAATGTTCATGAAACTGAGTTTTTTTGTCCACTGCCTGTCAAAAGCTGCTGAAAAAACGGCCGTTTTTTGCCGTGTTTTTTTACGTGCGTTTATTGCTTGTCTTCAAGTCTAGTTTTTAATATATGCATATGGATATAACTCCACCCTACAAAAGGGGATCTAAAGCACATTATTGCATTTATTGCTAATCTTGTAGTCGTTTCTCGGATTTTGGCGCTAATAAAGTTCTCTCTTTCGTCGCTAAAAATAAGGTTTTTTTTTTCACGGATTTTGTCGCTAAAATACGGTTTCCCCCAGATTTTGTCGCTAATAAAGTTCTCTCGCTTCTGACGCTAAAAATCCTTTTTTATTACGGATTTTATTAGCGCTAAAATCCATTAAAAAAACGTATTTTTTTGCAACAAAACAGAGATAACTTTATCAGTGCCAAAATCTGTAAAGAAAAAGATTTCAGCAACAAAATCAGTAAAAAAAAACTTTATTAGCGAAAAAGTCTTGAACTGCGCAAAAGACATTAGTGACAAAAGCATGATCACTTTATTATGAACGGGGACACATCGGACACTTGTATGAAGAATTGATAAGGTATAACTTCTCTAGCAAAATTACTGTAGCACAGAGTGGCTAAGGAGACGTTCAGTAGCAGCTCCTGAGTCCTCTGGGCTCCACAATCATGGCTGCCTGCTCTCTATAGTTGTGACCTGCAGACACTAGAGCATGAGGTGGTAACAGCTGGAGGGGTATAGTTGAAGAGATTCAGATGGGAGACATCCGTACTCCCTATACACTGAGTGCTTTACAGCTGCTTCCTGTGCTATCGTGCAGTCACACAGTACAGAGCTGTTTCTAAAAAGGGCAGTTTTCTGTACACACAAGTATCAGTTATAACTGTCTATACAAGCTCATAACTAAAATAACTGTAACTGAAAATAAAAAGGTTATAGAAAACACACACATTACTGAAAAAAAAAAATGTGACACATTCCCTTTAAGTTAATAAAAAGCTTTAACCCTTAAGAGCTGTAGCCTTGTGTACAGATTATTAATCTCCAACAGCGATCTATCAGGATCATCTAGGAATAGCAGAGTTGATATTCCAATCACTGCTGTCGAATCACCCACAGCCCTGACCAGGAAGTGCGAGTCTGAAGCTATCTGTGGCTCTATGAAACAGCATAGTTAGAACACCCCTTTAACTCTTTAGGGGTAGAATGAGACACAGAACATCTGCTATTGTTTTTCACCTACTTTTCTCTTTTCCGTTACCTTTTTTTCTGTGAGTTGATACAATTCTGAAGATATGTAAATATGTAAAAGTGTTTTTTTTTTTGTGTTAGGGCTTGTTCACACGAGGTTTTTTTTAGCACTGAAAAGTGCATCCGAAAAGCGGGTCTGGAAAACTCAACAGCTGATGCGTTTTACGGATCCGCTTTCCAGATGCGTTTTGAATCTCTCTCTTTCCCCCTCTCACCTCTCCCCATTCATCCTCCTGCAGCCCATTCATCCTCCTGCATGAGCCCATTCATCCTCCTGCCTGAGCCCATTCATCCTCCTGCCAGAGCCCATTCATCCTCCTGCAAGAGCCCATTCATCCTCCTGCTGCACATTCATAAGCTCACCTACGATCCCAGCAGCCCATCAGCTCACCGCCTATCCCAGCATCCCATCAGATCACCGCCGATCCAACGATCCAGCCCCCTGCAGCCACGCTCACCTCCGATCCATCAGCTGCCCACTGCGCTTTCAGCCGGCAATACGTACCCACAGTGTGGAGCGCTTTTGGACAGGTGCCAAAAGCGCACTCCATTATTCCCCATGGGCTTTCACTTGCATAGAACGCAAGAAGAATTGACATGTCAATTATTAAAGCGGATCCGAAAAGCGCAGTGCAGGAGAGCTCTCAAAAGCGCATCTCCGTTCTCACGGGAGATCGGCGATGCGCTTTTGACATTGAAAGCAATGTTAATCACACTGACAATTGTTAGATCCATTTTGCAGATCCGCTTTGCTTGCGCAAAACAGATCCAAAAGCGGATCGGCAAAACGTCGTGTGAACAAGCCCTTATGTTTGCACAATAAACAATATTTAGAAAAAAAAAAATGTCGTCATATAATTTTTTTTGTTGTTCCGTCAAAATAGCTGTAAATGGACTTGTTTTCTGCAGAACAAGATGTAGTTTTCACTGGAATTATCTAGGAGTACATGGGACTTATTGATTAACTCTGTTTTGCTTCTTTGGGAGGGGGAAGGATGAAAAAAAAAAATACAAAAAACAATTCTGTCATGGCTTTTTGGATTTTTTTTTATATAGCGTTTGCCATGTGGTTGAAATAACATGTCAACTTTATTTGGGTCATTGATCACGTTAATACACTGTGGGCTTATGTATGAAAACTGACTAGCAGTAAGACAGTCTTTGGTGCCCAAGACAACCAATCAGAGCTCAGTTTTTATATTTCCAGAGCACTATATAAAATGAAAGCTTAGCTCTGATTGGTTGCTATGACCAACAAGGACAGTCTTACTCCTAGACAGTTTTCATAAATGAGGCTCTACATGTGTATTTTTATTGTTTTTGGTTACAATTTTTTTTTAGCACAAATTTTAAAGGAAACTTTTTTTTATTATTTACTAGACTTTATTTCACTATTTTTAATAGTTTTTTGGCTCCACTAGGAGACTTTGTATTGTGATCTGTAAATCGCTCATATAATGCTTTGCTTTACCCAGTATACCAAAGCACTACTGTAAAACTGACTGGCAATCTATTAGGCCGTACCAGTGTATACTTAGCAGGCCAGTGAGTTTTGTTAGGTCTCCGGCTGCCATGGTGAACCCCAACAGCCTGTGACTCCATTCGAGGCATTCAGAAGGGTGACTGAAGGGGTTAAACAGGATTGTAACTTGTACATACAAGGACTAGTCACTGATACAAGAATGGAACACTGGTGGCATTTCTGGTCCTCTGACTAGGGAAAATGACAGATTCTTGCTGGCACCATTAGGGTATGTCCACACGGCATGTTGAGTCCTTGTGAACATACGCTTTTAGATACGTGTTTGATTCCATCTGTCGGACCCCAAACACGCATCTAATAAATAGCAATGTGATTTACCGTATATACTCGAGTATATGCCGAGTTTTCGCACAAACAAAGTGCTAAAAAAAATGCGGACCTCGGCTTATACTCGAGCCCACTTTTGGCGCTGGGCGCTGCGATGGCCTGGGGTGCCGACGGGACGCTTCATTTATATGGGGGCCCCTCGGGGGAAAGCTTTAAAAACTAAAGGCCAAAGTGAGCGAAACAGGGGTCCGGGCGCTGCGGTTGGGCCCGGGCATGTCCGCACCCCTTTTCATTTTACTTGCAAATCCCCCCGGGGAGGCTTATAGGTGAAGGGATCCCCACTGCGGGGCAAGATCGGGGTTTCCGGGGTTTCCGCAGGGGGCCCTGGGCGGACCGAGACTGGGGGCCGCCCGGATTTTTCCCAAGCACGGGCAGCGTGTTTTCATCACGCTCCCGTGCGGGGCCCTTTGAAAAACGTCACCCGCCTGTCCCGGGGAAGACCGGGGAAAGGGAGCGGGGCGGGAGATGGAGCAGGGGGGGGATCGGGGGTAAGTGGTTTTTTTTTTTATTTTTTTAACTGCCCTATACCTCCCCCACACCCGGCCCTATACCTCCCTTTCACCCGGCCCTAAAAAGCCTCAGTGCCTATACATGCCAACAGCTCCCTATACCTCCCCTACGGGCGGCCCTATACCTGCCCTATACCTGCATACAGCTGCCTTACCTCCCCTTTACCTCCCTATACCTGCCCTTTTCCTCCCTTTATCCCTGCCTACAGCTGCCTATACCTCCCCTAAAAACCTACCTAAAGTTTGGCCTATACCTTTCCCTATCCCTGCCTACAGCTGCCTATACCTGCCTACAGCGGGCCTATACCTGCCCACACCCGGGCCCCTATCCCTTTCCCCACACCCGGCCCTATACCTCCCCACAGCCGGCCCCTTTTAACCTGCCCACACCCGGGCCCCCAAATTCCCTGCCCAAGCCGGGCCCCCTTTTCCGCCCCAGCCGGCCCTATACCTCCCCACACCCGGGGCCCTTTATACCTCCCCAAAGCCGGCCCTATCCCTGCCCCACCCGGCCCTATACCTGCCCACAGGGCCCTATCCCCGGGGCCTCCCCCGGCCCCTTTTTACCCTCCCTCCCGGGTCCCTTTACTCCCCTTTTCCCCGGGCTTTATGGGGCCTTTTAAAACCTCCTATAATTGCTTAGGGGGGGGACATATAACTCCCTTTTTCAAGCCTATGGGGCCATATTTGTCCCTTTTGGGGGACATTTTTCCCGGGCCTATACCGCTTATAGGGCCATAATTGTTTATAATTGCCCATGGGGGGGGACATTAAACTCCCTATGTAATTTTTTTGGGTATCCATTTTTTTTTTTTAAAAAATTACAGTAGCCGCCTGCATTTTTCACCCAAAGGCTTTACTCAATTCAAAAAAGGTTTTTCCCGGTTTTTGTGGAAAAAGTAGGGCCTGGGCTTATACTGGGGGTCGGTTTTATACTCGAGTATATACGGTAAATTGCTTTTACTATAAAAACCGCTTTAAGCTTCCCCCGGGGTTGATCGTGATGCATGTCTCACGGGGTTTTTTTCGGTTCTGTTCCAAGAATTTTTAATGTAAAATTTTGGTCCGACAGGAGCGCGGAGCCCTATTTTTTTTTAAAACTATGGGGTTTGGCGATCCTGCGAACCCAACACGAAATCCAAAAAAAGCGCTGCATGTTGGATACGTTTTTGGATACGTTTAGGATTGATGGGCCGTGATTTTTTTTTAATGCGATTTTTGGGTCCAAAAAAGCCGGGGTGAACAGCTCCTTAAAGGGGGTTGTCTCAATTTTCAAGCTTTCGCCTAAGTTTAAGGAGCCTGGCAGTTGAAAAGAGGGGCGTGCTTTTTCTGCCTCCCTTTTTCCCTCTTTTCCCCCCCCCCTCAGCACACAGAAAAACCCTTCCCCCATAAAATTCCCATACGCAGGGGGGAGGGGGGGGGCGAGGGGGGGTTTTCTGCCAGGTTAACCCTGTGTGTTGGGCCGCCTAGGTCTGTTTCAAACTCTTGCTGCTGTCTCCACAGTCAGGAGACAGGAAGAGTGATCTATGAGTGTGGGGGCCAGAGCAGGGGGGATGCAAGTGTTCCTATTTCCCAGTTAGGGACACCAAAATTTACATCTTTTTAGCAACCAAAAAGGGGGGGGGGGGGGGGGAAAAAACCCCGTCAGAACAGACACAGTGCAGCTGTGAAGTGTTTTCTATACTCAGGATGTGTCAAATAGTTTCACCAGAGCATGAAGCCTTCCCCCAGCCCCCCGATCTGTATAGTATTAGTATAGTTACAGCCCACAGAACCCTCCCTGGGTTATAGTAACACACAGGGTTTATGCTGTCAAATCTATCTGTGTAAGGGGGCAGGAGGAAAGCCGGCAACACAGAGTTAATCCAGGCAGCATGGACACAGAAAACCGAGCCTTCCCCCCTTTTTTCCAAATACCCGAAAACATTCTGTTTTGGGAGGGGCTCTCTGCTCCGACCGTATTCTGAAGGTGATGGGTCATACAGGGCCTGAAAAGCCGTGAGATAAGGTCAAAAAGGTCGGTGCTATAAGATTTGAGAAGCTTTATGTATCCTAAATAACAGGGCTTACCAAAATCCGTAGGACATTTGTAATGGGAAATTTTATTTCATAGCTGCTTGTTTTTTTTAAAAAAACTTTTTTAAATTAAAACCCCAAACATTTTTAGCGGGACAACCCCTTTTAAATTTTTAGTGGTGTTTGGGGAGTATTGAAGGGCTATTCTTTCACATAATTTCCTTTTTTAAAAGGGGGGAAACAAAGGGGCTGTGTGAACTTTTTTTTTTATTTGGGGTCATATTTTAAACTTTTTTTTTTCGGTTTTTTGAAGTGTATGCAGAAGTCTATGGGGAACACAAAAAAATTTAAAAATTTTCCCATTGGGCATTTTTCCCACGGCATTGTTGGCACCCCTCCCCCCCGAAGCAAACTTTGAAAAAAATGGCCACTGTAGTAAATCCTTCCTTTACATTTCCTATTTTTTTTTTTTAATTTACCTGGCTTTGGCTCAAAGAAAATATATAAAAAAAAATGGGGTTTTGTTTCTTACCCATAAAAAACCCCTTTTAAACGTCCCCAAATTTATTGGGGGACACAGCACCCTTTGGGGAAAGGCCCTTTTACCCCCGGAGGCGGGAACCCCAAGGGGGGACAAACGAGTGGACCCGCCCCGGGGGGGACTATATCCCTCCTGTGACGCCAGGTGTCAGTTGGGACCCAAAACCCGTGGCCCAGAGAAAGGACAAAAAAAGAAAACACCGACCCCCTGAAACAAGGCTATGAGGGGGGGGGACCCGTGTCCCCCCAAAGAAATGGGGCGGGGAAAGGGTTTTACGGTAAGTACAAAAAAACCATTTTTTTTTGGGTTTTCCCGGTTTTCCCGGCCCCCGACCCGGGTTGTGAGGGCAGTAAAGGGGGGCCCTGCTTCCCGACTTTGGGGAAAATTTCTAAAAATAAAAAGGGAGAAACAGGCAGGGGAAGTGTCTTCAGCTGCCCAGGGCCACAAGTGGGGGGAGCGCCGGCGCACAAGTCGCCCATCCCCCGGGGGGGGAAAACGGTGAAAGCTGAGAGGGAGGAAGCGCAGCAGGGGCCCATCACCAACGGAAACTCGGGGGGGGAAGTTAAAAGCCGCCGGGGGAGTGCCCGGGCCGTGCAAGCAGGAGGTAGAGGGAAAGGGGGCATCGGCGATTTGGAACAGAGGGGGCGGCGGGTGCGAGGTGCTGGGGAGTGGGGGGAGCCGCAGCGCAGGGGGGTGGTTGGGGGGGCGGTAAAAATTTGGGGGCCAAGGAGGGGGGGCAGCCATTTTTGAAAAAATCCGTGTAGTGCCCCCTTGGGAAAATTTTGCCCTACAGAGCTCAGGCCCCGGGGGGAAGGGGGAGAGCTC